>JAODLM010000541.1:0-110279 GCA_036937905.1 Salvia rosmarinus
GTTTCAAAACCCCATGGGTATTAGAGTGTTTAGAATTTCACTGCTTTTATGTGCGACATGAACAAAGTTCTCGTGTTTTCCTCCTAGACGACTGGGTTATCTTTCCCCATAACACCTCATTCGATTATGAGTCAATTAAGAGTACTTTTAATTGAAACAGTACACCGGAGGCTTAAAAAGCTAGCGAGAGGCAAGGTGCTTCAAGTGCTGCAAGACTGAATTGAAGGCTAAGTGCCCCATGCTCATGGCTCAAGGTACGCCATTTGTTTTATAATCGAAACACGCTTAGCGACTTGTTCTACTCATTCATAGTAGAGATACGGCGCGAATGTTCATGTTTGTTACACCTGTCGGGTTCCTACGACAAGGAGTTGTTTGATGGCTAGATAACGATCTCCATGGAAAATGCGGCAAAGGTCGAGGCCGCTGCAATGGAGATATTTCTTTATGTTTTGATAGACGCTTTTGTAATATCCCGCAGTTTTAACGCTTAATTACGATAATATAAATCGTAATTTAGGGTTTAGCCTCGATAATTGAAATCTTAATTAGTCAAGGCTCGATTTTGACTAAGCATAATATGATGATTTTTATATGATATTCAATTTAGTGAATTAAAGAATATAGTTTCTAATAGTCCTTCGAACGTATTATTCTAACGCCTGACAATTTCGACAGCTAAGTTCACGATATTTTCTAAGCATCAAGCTTAGAATTTGAATTCTTTATTATTATAGGAATGAATAAAGTGATTCCAACTTTATTTTGAACGTAGTTATGAGTATTTCGAGACGCTCAACGCCAACAATTGAGACAATTCGATACCTTAGTCTAATGATCATGGAATTATATTATTTAAATTCCTATGATTATTTTATGTAATAAGAGCATTATTTAACATTAAAATAATGCTAGAGAATCAAGGAATAAAAGTTGAACAATTGTTATTTCAAAACCCTAATTTTCAAATTGTGGTTTTATGATCTAGAATTGTTCTAAATATTTTCTATGATGTAATTCATCATCTAAGATTTATATTATGTCACATAGCTATATATTAGCTATTTATTACAAGAAAATAAAATATATAGCATTATCGATATAGCATTCTCAAAATTTCATTAGATCGAGAAATTGAATTTAATTCTTATCCAATTGATAATGTTATGTGATAATTACATTATGGAGATATTATTAAAGGTAAGATGAGTTGTATTAATAAGTTGCACAAGTGGGAGGCCACTCAGTATAATAAGCATTTAAAATTTCATTATTTTATGTGATATAATTGATAAATATCACACTTTAATTAATGAAAGGATATGATTATGATATTAGCATGATATTAGGTTTAAAGTAGAGTATGTATTCAATTTGAACAAGTAACTATGGTTTTGTCTTCACACACCAAAAATCAATAAAATCAAGTGTGAAACCAAATTAAAAGTCATAGTGTAAAATGTCGATTTTCAAATATGATCTTATCTTATAATATTAATATAGTATATGATAGTATAAAAATAAATTTAGCCTATGGGTTAGAGAGGTGGCTTAGAGCTACAAGGAGAAATAAAGTGATGAAATTTTGTTTTATGCTAAGGATGGTGACATGTATTAATTAAGTGATAATGTATCATATTAAAGTGTATGTGATAAGATTAAAATTTTGTTATACGCCAAAAGCTATACGATTTTTATGACTTTGTTTAAAGGTGTAATAATCATCATTTTATGTAATTATTACATACAAGTGGATTAGTTCTTAAATATAAGATAAGCTCCACCATTTCTCATTTTTGCACTTTTAGTACCGAAAATATAGTGAGAAAAAAAAGAGAGTTCATCACCCACTCATACCAAATCTTAGATCGAAATAACGTTGCTAGAAATCGACTCGATTAAAAGGTTAGAAACGCTACGAGCTTTGTATATATGTTAGAATTTTCGATTTCTATCCATAAAATCATATGTTATAAGCTTACATGATTTATGATGAAATTTTAGGAAAGTATGTTCATATGCTTGTTTAGAAATCATGTTTATATGACGCTCCTAAGCTTATTTTATGAAATTAATGCAAAGTTGAGTATGAATAAATTATTTTTGAGGGACCAAAGTTGTGATGTTCATAGGTTTATGAGTATGATTTTAATTGTTGTTTTGAACATGAAATAATGATCTATAGATAAATATGCTTATATGATTTTATGTGAAATTTTGGAAACCAATAGTATATATACATATAATTACCTAAAATTTATGGAGAAATATTATGGTGAGATATAATTCATGATTTAATGATATTATAGCATATCAATGATGTAGATTCATAATATAGTGTTGTATGAATTTATCGAATTTTTAAAATTAATTTGAATTTGTCATATTTTCAAAAACACGACCTTAAGCTATTTTAATGAGAAATTCTTAATTTATGGAAATTATGTTATAGTGATGATATATGGTAGTGATTATGTGTTATGTGATTTAATCGAATTTTGAAAATGTTTAATAAGTTTTTCAAAATAACCAAAACAATATGGTGAAATTAAACGAGGTACAAAGTTTCTATGAACTATATTATTACATAGTATTGATCCTATGATAATATAGTAGGCCATGTGAATTTATGAGAATTTATACATAAGTCTTCGTAATTAAACCATAAGGATCGAAAACTATGAATATGATATTAAAGGATTTAGATTTATTTTATCATATAATCACATAATATGTTCTAAAATTATGTTTTAGACATACTATGATTTTATGTGATTTTAGAATAAGAAATATTATGTTTACGCCAAATTATTTTATTAAGACGAAGGTCGAAAATAAAGTACTATGTGTGAATCGGATCATATTTATGCATACTATCGAGCATGATTGTTGGGAAACATGAAAATCGAGACTTATGATAGAAGATTGAAAATCGATCGAGAATCGATTTATATGAAAATTTATCGATAAACATATGAATAATTCAATATATGTATATATATAAGTCAAAGATGTCGATTAAAGTCAAACGTATGAAATACGTTAGACGGATCGCAGTGATGTATACGCCTAGTAGAAATACGCCACGATGATTAGACACGCCAAGACGCAGTAAGACGACAGAAAGATCCCAATCTTATTAGACTTAGACGCTTTAGAAAAACGTGACCGACGTACTAAATTAATTTCTTACGAGAGAGGAAACGCGACGCGATCGCCGACGTTAGAAAGGAACCGTGTTGAAAAGCTACGCAAAGTGGGCTTTATTCAAAACCCTTTATTTATTATGCTTTCTTCAATGCAAAGTATTTATTTATAAAGCTTACTGAGGAATGATGACGAGATGATTACCGCCCAAAGTGTTTATGTTTTTATGTATGGATCCTATCAAGCAACAAGGCAAGCCAACTATGAAAGAGATACAGCTTGTCGGGTCGCCCCAACTTTATAGAAAATCGATATCGGATCCTGTGCTGAGGACGAATTCTCGTCTAATTCCTAGTCCGATTACCGTACACCATAGGTGATCATCGCGCCGAAGCAACATCTTCGTCGATCACAGTCATCCAGAAGCGAGGCCTTCTACTCGCGAGACGAGTTTATGAACAATTATATGAAAGAAGTGATACGGATCATACATACGTAAAATGCTCACAGCGATGTTTTTGAGAAATGAGAAAATGTTTTAGTAAGTCATAGGTCTTTTTCAATAAACCCTCATGTCTTACCCGTATGGTGCAGTAATTTAAAGTCGATAAAATGTTTTGGCAACGAGCCCACCGAAAGTATCATTTGTACCACCGCATGTTTGTTTTTAAATATGCAGTTGAAATAAGACGGACGGAGCAAAGGTTGAGCAACAAAGTCATTTGTTGTTTATAGTAGAACTGAATACACATCGCTATACGTGTACATCACATGTTTTCCACCGCTAGATTATGAAGTTTATGTATGTTATGTTTTGTTAAACCCTAAACTCATAAAGTTCCGTAAATATTCTCATATATGTCACACCATTCAATGTTCTATGTCATTATTCGTTAATTAATCCTGCTTCAATTAACAATCATCGTTAATCCGCATTGGTCAAGGCGTTACAGCTTTTAGTATTAAAAGACGCTTTATATGTGCTTGAGTTTCGTGAACTTATTTCAATTTCCAAACTATTTATACATGGATATTCGTTGTTTTTATAGTGGTGTTTCTTTCATAAGAAATGACGGTTAATAGTGGTGGCACTTTATATAATTCGCTTTATACTATTTCGCTAAACATAATACATTTAATTATGTCAGATCTACATCAAACCCAAGAAGATGAAGTTTTCTTCGCTAAATGACACCACATTCTTTGTCATCTTAGACTAGGTCACATCAATCTAAATCGATCCAAAGACTTGCTAAGAAATGGAGCTACAGAAATTAATGTTACTACGCTCCCAACCGCGAATCCTCAGATAAAAGGAAAGATGTCGACTGCACCTTCAAAGCGAAGGAATATAGAGCCAAAGAAGTGTTGAGCTAGTCCATTTCACCGTGTGGACTAATGTCCACACAAGCTCATGAGGGTATGAGTATTTTGTCACTTTCATCGATGATTACTCAAGGTACGGACACGATACCTACTTCACCGCAAGTCTGAATGCTTTGAGAAATTCAAAGAATTTAAGGCAAAAGTGGAGACGGCTAGTAAGAGTATCAAGTTATCATGGTCCGATGCGGTGGCTAATAACTTAGTAACGAGGTCATGGACTATTTGCGCAGCGGGATTACCTCTCACCACTACACCGGCACACCACAAGAAATGGGTCGTCGAGCTAAGAAATAGACTCTCTTAGAAATGGTTAGATCTATGATGAGTTATGCAACATCGCATATTTCGCTCGGGGTATGCCTTAGAAACAACGGCATATTTGCTCAATCTAGTACCGCCCAAATCAGCTTATAAAACCCTTTCGAGTTATGGTTTGGGCGCAAGCTTAGTTTAAGTATATATGATATACTGGCATTCCAAAGACATGTGTTGAATAAAAGCCGATAAGTTGGTGGCAAGATCTCAAACAAGGTTGTTTATTGGTTATCCTAGAGGAACGAAGGTGGTTATTTCTATAGTCCTAATGATCGAAGGTCGTTATTAGACTAATGCCCGATTCTTAGAAGAGGATTCATGAAAACCACAACCAAAGTTGAAATCATTCTTAAAGAATCGAAGATGATTGTATTCCACCATCGACAGGCTAAAGGTACGAGATGTCGGGTTCAGTAGGAGGATCGACATCGATACTTCACGAAATTAAAGTTGGTCGAGTTCCACCGAGATACCGACCGCATGTTGTACCTACCCAAAGTTGTGCAATATAGAGAACCACAGACATCGCACCCACCATCGCCATCAGGCCAAGAAGCACTGTCAGTAGGGAGGGTTGTTCATCAACCCGAACGATTTATGTTTGTGGGTGAATTCTGACTTAGTCCCAAAACCAGCAGCTCAGTAATAGACCCATAGACATACAAATGAGGGATACAAGACATAGATGCAAGATCATGGCACATCGCGATGGACTTAGAAAGGAGTCCATAATACCTATGGATGTATACGAAAAACATCTCTACCAACCAAGATTCTACGCGATAGATCAACAATGGACCGTGGAAGCCCAAAAAATTAAAGTATCGCTAGCTCGACAAGATACCAACGCTAGTTTTCAAGACGAAGCACCATCGCCTCGTGATCATAGTGGTGCACAGCTGATTAGTCTAGATCATTTGAGGAGCTAGTCGTGTATTAAGACATGAAACTAGACTCAGACACCCTTTGTCGAAGAAATATTCGCCATAATAATGAAAGCAGACACACTTAGCAAAGGTCCATAGAACCACCGTGACAAGAGAAGTAGTATGAAAGATAGAAGTTGAGCACTATGAGGAGTGCTAAGCTTGTGTTATGTGAACACAAAAGTTTTGAGTACGGATTTTTCCAATGAAGGTATTAGAACATCCCGCATATTCACCATCAAGAGTTTCAAGAGATAGACGTCAGATATGCAAGTTTAGTCCTCGTCCAAGGAGTTTTCAAAAGAAATACAAAGTGACGGATATGGCCCAACCGCTGTGCCCACCGACAGCCCAAACGAGCCGGGCCCCGACATTAATAACGGCCCACGCTGTTGCCAAAGGCCCACCTCCAAACCCCAACCACCTCCAAACCCTAATCACCCCTCACCCTACACCCAAGGCCAAGAGTCCCTACATGCGAGAGGAAGAGTCCCTACACGGGAGGGATCAGATCCCGCCTTAGGGTCCTCGATATGTATAACAGGAGTTAGATCAAGGTAGAAAGGTTGGCAACTTATTGAATACTAAAAGCTTTTAGCCGCACTCACGTAATCAAATCATAGTGAAAGTATTGAGGAATCACCTCCGTGGACGAGATCTTATTCTCGATCGAACCACGTAAAAGCATTGGTGTTCTTTATCGCTTACAAATCTCGATATTAACATGCACTAGATTTATCATTGGCGCCGCCTTGTGGGAAAACCGAACAAAAGCTTCGCTTAATTTAATGGCAAGAACACGTGCAAACGCTTAGCACCGCCACCGATACCGCAACAACCGCTCAAGACGCACCAGGTGGCCACTCACCATGAAGGAGATTGCAGACGCCTGCGGTCACACGCCCAGGGCTACATGGAAAACATTCCCATACACCCGTGATCGCCGCCCGACGGCGGAAGACGCCGACCAACGCCGCGAATGCGCGGCTCACCGATCTCACGAAGTCCTTGGTCGAGCTGTTCGAGTTCCTCAACGCCAACTCGCCAATTCCAAAATTTCCTTCACCGTAGGATTAATGGAGCGCACCTCTCGAGTGCCCGAATCGGCGAATACGGGCGCCCGAGGTCGCCGCCCCACCGAGGTGGTCAACGCCACCGCACAATAGCCGAGAACGTACATCAACCCACCGCCAAGTCAATCACCGCCGAGATGGTCGCAACCCTTCACCACCACGCCGCCCACGGTCGCTTTCTCCACCCCGGCATGCCGCCCGAAAGCCGAGCAAAATGTAAGAGAGGAGAAACGGAGCCGAACTCCCTCAAGAGACGATGACGCCACACCGGTCTCCCACCCTCCGAGAGAGATGGCAACGATCTCCCGGTTCGACCGGCACGGAAGAATCATCTCCTTTCTCCGTAGAGATTCTCGACACGCCTGCTTCAACGATAGTGGCACCCAACATCGCGCCACGACGGCCTCGGGGACCCTCCAACTTCCTTTTCGCCACACTACCAACATGGAGAATCAAGGAATGGAAGATTTTCACATGTGCAAAATCTTCCCGAGAGGCCGATCTCCAACGCCCGACGTTGGTTCACCCGCCCGCCGTAACAAGATACACCGCCTGTGACCTCATGGATCGCTTTAACGGCGCTTCTATCAAGATGCCACCTCAAGCAGCCTTCATCCGACTGCCACAATCCGCCATATGGACGACGATGTCGAACTTCGCCTCGAGGTTCATCAAAGAGTCTCTCAAATTGATGAGAGTAACGATCTCTACATCATCAATGCGTTCAAAACGATCCGACCCGCGACCGAACAAAGAAATCACCAAAGAGAAACCAAAGATGGCGAGTAAACTTTGGAACCTGGTGGACAACTATCTCAAAGGACGAGTCGACGGAAGAAAAGAGAAACTGGACGAAAGAGGATTGAACGAAGAAGCCGATGATCAAGTCGAGGCGCCGATCGCCAAGGCTTTCGATAGAATCAAGAGAGGCCACCGAGTCCGTGCTCGACTGCCAAACCCTCGCGGTAACGCTACTGCCTCGCCAAATCGAGGGCGAGATATTCGAGCCCACCCGAGCTCTTCCTCAAGCCCTCCTATGAAAGCGAGGATCTAAGAAGAGGTCAACAGAGAAGTATTGCGACTATCACCAAGGGTATGGTCACGACATCAAGATTGCGTAAGCCTGGTCGCAGATCGACGAGCTCACAAAGCGAGTAAGCGCCAAGAAATACCGACCGAAATGGGCCAGGAACAAGAAGCGCAGAGGAAAGAATAATGGTGGCAACAATCGGGCCGACCTCGACGGCAACCCAACCTCAAGATAACGAGGACGAAGGTCCCAACGCTTATGGAGTAGGGTCTACGCCATTACCAGATCGCTTATAGAACCATTTCGAGGTCGTCGTAAAGAATGAAGTTCGGAGGCCGCCCCCGAGGAGCCAAAAACAAGCGACTCCCGGATGGTGAGAACATCGTGTTCTCCAAAGACGACCCGGTGCCTGAAATCATGCCCCACCAAGACGCCATCATGACACAAGCCGTATGGGCAACAAGAACGCCCACCGGGTCACATCGACATCGTGCCTCCACAAGATTATCTTCCGTAGCTGTCCGATAAACTTGAGGTCTGAGGGATTCAAATACGCCCCGCACCATCCCGCTATGAGCTTCACTCAGAGGCGGTTCAACCCGGGTGTCATTACCTTCCGGCTACTGTAGGACGGCTCCCGTGTTGGTCACAAAGTCCTTTCAATTTTTCCTGCACGAGCTCCTCTCCGCATAACATCATCCTCGGCGAGATTGCTATACGCCACCAGGCCGTCCCGCTCGCCGTACCACCACAATCAAGATACCCATCCCTGCTGGTGCAAGCATCCAAATGCACCAACCAGCCCAAAGAATGCCTACGAGTCTCAACCTGTGATGTAGCCTTGCCTCGTGCATAGTAATTACAATTCCCTGCCGCCACCGGACGACCGACCGAGAACCTCCAATATACGACGACCTAATTCTCCAAAGTCGCTGGTCGGCATCCGTGGCCGCCGATATTCGGCAAAGATGTCATGCAGCTCGAGGAATACAGGACGTGTTCGATGGTCCCCGCCGACATGACCGAGTGTCACCCGAGTTATAACTCATCGCCCAACATCGACCCGGCTACTAAACCGCCTCGCGTAACAAAGAGTGTTTGCGATAGAGCGCAGCCAAGTGTCATAAGAGACGGCGACTCAACCCAAAAGGCCCGCATCTTGTTCGAGGTTACACCCACCGATGGCTAATCCAAATGTGGTCCGAAAGCTGTGAGGGGGCGATGTGGTGTCGACTACACCGACCTCAACAAACACCGCCTAAAGATTGTTACCCCTCCCGACATCGACAAGAAGCTGAGGCACCTGTAGGCCACGAAGTCTTCAGCTTCCTAGATCCGCACAAAGGGTACCACCAACCCGATGAGCCCGAGGACGCCCAAAGACAACTGCTTCATCACCGACTTCGCGCCTTTACGCACCTGAAGACGCCTTGGCTCAAGAACGCCGTAGCTACCTACCATAATGGTGGACGTAATATTCAAAGACCACAGAGGGAAGATTGTCGAGGTTCACGCCGACGACATCGTAGTCAAAATTCAAAAACGGAGAGTCTACCGACGACCCTAACTATCCTCCGCCTCCTCGTGCGGCCAACCTCAAGCTCAACCCCGTGGCACATTCATGGTAAAGAAGGTAAATTCTCGGATGCTGGTTTCAAGAAGGCTCAAGGCAAATCCCACTAAGGTGAAAATAAAGGTACTACATGCAGGTGCAAAGACCATCCGTGAGATCCACAACTCACCGTGCCTAGCCGCCTCAACATTCTTATCTCGGCCGCCGAGAAGCAGCCTTCTTCAAGATCTTGAGGAGAGCTCCTGACCGCCGCGTGGAGGAACACCAGTCACCTTCACAAGAATCGAAGAGAGTATCTCACCGACCGCCGACCGTCCGTCCCGGAAAGAAGCGAGCTCTTTCTTTATATATGGCCTCCTGACGAGGCAATCAATGCGTATTAGTACGAGATGAGGCGGACGCCAACTCCCATCTACTTTATTAGCTCTGCCTCAAAGGACCTAAACGAGGTACACCACCTCGAAAAGCCGAGCACTGCTCTAGTGAACGCCAAACGACGCCTCCGACCTTATCGCTTCCCATTCCGCCCACGTGCAATCGACTTACCTCGAGACAAGTCTTGTCGGCCGTGAGTCATCCTGGACGATAGCCAAGTGGGCACCGGAGCTCATGAGCACGATATTTCATACTCCCCTGCCGCCATAGGGCAAGCTCACGACTTCTCCGTGGAGGCTAAATTCACCGAGGTCGATCCCACCAGGAGGTTACTCCAACTCCCGCCCCACTTCGAGGAATCGTCCCAACCCACCCGATGGTTGCCGCGCATGTACGTGACTGAGCTTCATGCAAGACGGGAAGCGGAGCAGCATCCTCCTCCTCGGCCTGCATAAACAAGAAATGACCTATGCACTCCGGCCACCTTCCCACCACAAACAATGAGGTGGAGTACGGGCACCGATCTCGTGACTCCGCCTCGCAAAGGAATTGAAAGTGGACAAGATCCATCTTTGAGATTCCTGTGTCGTGGTAAACCTGTGTCTTAGGCAATACGAGGCCAAAGAGGATCGAATGAAGCAATACCTGAGAAGGCAAAGGAGATGCTGACCTCATCTGTGTACTTTAGTATTCATCGATCCCACGGGGAAAACAATGAGCCGACATCCTCAAGAAGTTAGTCACACATCAACAAATCCACCAGGAGGAAGTTCATTCCGTAAGCATCGCAGAGTCCCACATCGGCATCATCACCAGATAGAGCCGAACCGATGTCTCCATAAAGGCCTATCTCGAAGATGGCGACGCCTCAAGATCGCTCAAGCCAAAAAGATGATGGTGAAATCTCAAAAGTACCTCACACACGAGGGCGTTTTCATGAAGTCTTATCTTCAACGCCCCCGATACTCCGCCGCCCGTAAGGTTTACTACATACTCAATGAGATTCACAGAGGTCTTGTGGAAGTCACATCGGGTCACGAGCTCTCTCAAAGAAGACGCCGAGGTCGATATTATCGCCCACCGCCCAAGATTCACCGAGCTCGCCAAAAGTGTCCGGCGTTAGCTTCACCCACGCTCAAAAAGCTACCCTGCATCGATCTAAGCAGCCTACGTAGTCCGTGGCCTTCGCGCAGTGGGGATCGATATTGTTGGTCCGCTTTGACCGAGCACCGTGTCACCGATACTTAGTCGTAGCTGAGACTACTTCACAAACGGGTCAAGCCGAGCCACTTTCGAGCCTCACGCGCAGGAGGATTCGCACCTTCGTGTGGAAAAACATAGTTTGCCGCTCGCATACCACATATTTTGGTCTCGACAACCGCACCCGCTCGTCGACAAAACTTTCAAGGAATGGCAGAAGAGCCCGCATCGAGCAACGCTTCACCTCGGCCGCACACCCGCAGCAAATGGTCGACCGAGGCGACGAACCGCACGATCGCGCAAGGATTGAAAAGAGGTTGACCGAGCTAAGGGCGATTGGGTTGAAAATCCCTCAAGTCCTCTCGGTCCCACAGACGATACCGACTTCGCACGAGAAACCCCTTCACCGGTCTACGGACCGAGGCCGCTATATCGGCCGAGATCGGCGCATCGAGTCTGCAAGACTCTTCACTTCGACCAACGGGACGATAAGACCATGTGTCAACCTTGATGCTCGAGGAGAAACATGAGCTCGCCTCATAAACGGTTAAACACAAGGGCCGTCGCACGGCACTACAACAAAGGGTAAAAGCCGCCACACTCCAAGTAGGCGACCTCGCCCCACTAAATAATGAAGCCGAGAGCCGAGCGCCTTAACAAGCTAGATCCGACATGGAAGGTCCATACCGTGTTCACGAAGACCTCGCAGCGGGCCTATGTAATACCCCGAGTTTTTAACCCAAAATGCGATAATAAAATCGCTATCAGGTTTTGTCTGATAATCGAAATAGTGATTTATCGAACCGGATTTTGACTATCCTTTATACGAGGATTATTATATTGTATTCACTAACGCCAGTGAATTAAGGAATATGGTTTCTAATGTTCCTTCTAACGATATTTCTAACGTCGATAAAATTCGACAGCTTAGTTCACGATATGTCTAAGCAATGAAGCTTAGATTTTAAATTCCTTATTTTCAAAGGAATGAAGAGAAGGACTACAATGTTCTTATGAACATTTAGAGATGATTCGGTTATCAAACTAATCGAGACGATTAACGTTAACGCTTAGAGATTAGTCGAAACTTAGTCTAACAATTAAGGAATTATGTTTTACTAATTCCTATGATTATTCTATGTTATAAGAACGCTATTTATATATAATGTAGCATGTAAAATAATGTTAGAAAATTTAGGAACAATTATCGATAAATTGTTCCTATTTTAAAATATGATTCATTCGAAAATATTAAATTGTGACATGGGATTAATTTAATAATTTTTCCTATGATTTAATTTATCATCTAGGACATATATTATGTCATGTAGCTATTAATTGCAAGAAAATGAATGTGTAGCAATTACTACCTATAAGTACCGAAAGTGCACCACTTATATGTATTAATGGATGAAATCCTTGTCATATTAATAATGTTACGTGATAATCGGGATAAGGAAACATTATTAAGATATAATATGGGGTGTTTAATCAAAGTTATGCAAGTCAATTGTTTGTCAGATCATGGACTAAAATTTCAATTGTTTATGTACAAATAAATAAAACCTTATCTTTAGATGATGCTATGCATTAATTATTATAGTGAGACTTTATTAATGTATAAGATAAGGTATATTATGATTTATACAAGTGGGAGGCCACTTGTAAATATAGGAGCCTAAAATGTTGAATTATTTGTGCGAAACAAAGATAAATATCATGCTATTATTAATGATATGTTATTATTATGTCAAGATATTATTAAGAGATAATGTAGTAGTAGTTACCAATTTAAACAAGTAACTATGGAATTTGTTTGGTAGTGGTTGAAATTGTTGAAAATTAGTGTGAACAAATGTGAAATAAATTAAGTCAAAGTGTAAACTTTGACTTTTCAAATATGATTTTATCCTAAAGTGTTATTAAAGCATATAATAGTGTAAATAAATAAAATTAATCCCTTTAAATTATAATAGTCACACCTATCTATATATATATTATAACGTGAGTAATTTTGCAACGAATGATAATGATAATGTATGTTAAATATAGAATATGATGACATATTAAAATAGACAAGATAAAATTAAAACTTTGTTCTTAAGCCTACAAGTGGACCAAATATTTGACCAAAATTGCAAGTGTATTAATATGTATCATTATGAAAACAATTAAAAATTCAATCCATGCAATCTAGATTGCCGTGAACTTTAACAAAGAGAAAGAAAATGAAATTGTCTTTAGCAAATCACCAAGCGGACTAAAATAATGTGATAAGGATCTACATTAATAAATGACATGATATGATTAAAACTTGTTCTTAGTTAATAACAAGTTGGACGAAAAGTTGGAAAGATTGGTGCAAGTGTAATAATTAAAGTTATAAGATATTTTAACATATTGCAAGTGGATAAATTCTATAAATACTACATAGGAACAAACTTTGTTCCATTTTGCTCTCATTAAGACCGAAAGTTTTGAGAGAAAATAGAGAGTGTTCATCAAATTCTTTCCCAAATCTTAGATAGAAAACGCGTCACCGATAATCGACTCGATTAAAAGGTTAGAAACGTTATAAGCTTCAGATACATGTTAGAATTTTAAATTTTCATCCGTTAAATTTCATGTTATAAGTTTAGTTTGTTTATGATGATTTTCAAGATCATGCTCATGTACTAAAATGTTTAGAAATTACATTTATATGCTATTATTAAGCATGTATTATGGTTATATTACAAAGTTAAGCATGTTGTTAAATTTTAGGAAAGGACCAAAATGTGTAGGTGTAAAATGTTGATGAACATGATTTTTAATTGTTGATTTGAACATGAAATAACGATCTATGGTATTAAATAGACTTATATGAATTTAGGTAGAATTTTGGAAAACTATAGTATATAAGTCTATGATTACCGAAAATATTTAGAAAAATAATAAGTTGTGATATAATTAATGATTTAATGATATTATAGCATATTGATGATGTAGATTCATAATATAGTATTATATGAATTTATCGAGTCTTTAAAATTAATCGACCTAAGTCACTTTTTCAAAAGACGACTATAGTAAAATTAAATGAGTAGTTCATAATTGATAACAATTATGTTATAATAAAGATATTTATGGATGATTATGTGCTATGTGAATTTATTAGAATTTTGAAAAATGTTTAGTTGATTAATTAAGATTTAAAACTATACCTTATGTGTATTAATGTTATAAATTTATTTTATCAAGTATAATTACATAATATGTTCTAAAATAATGTTTTAGCCATAGTATGATTTTAAAGGAATTTTGGAACAAGAATTGTACATTAAAATAAAAATTACATAAGAAATCGAAAAGTCAAATGTCGACTTTGAGTCGACTAAAGTCAAAATTGTCGACTAAAGGTCGACTTGGTCAAAATTGTTGACCAAAAACATCGACTAAGGTCAAAGGGCACGTAATTCGATAATACGTGATCTATGTGACGAAGACGCTTAGTAACAATGTAACTTACGCTACGTAAGTACATTAAAACGCATATTATGTGCTAAAAGATAGAATATCTCTTATATGTTAAGAAAATTTATAATCGACATCAATTGATTAGGAACGCCAAAATAAGTCCAACGTTAACCTTATTTAATGCATAGAACGTTATGACGATGTTCGCCGTTATCGAACGTGACCAATGTACTAAAGTAGTTCTTACGCATGCGAGACGCGATCAACGCCGACGAGAAAGGGATTATAGAAAGGAAATCGGTTTGAAGCGAAGACCATACCTGTGGGCTTTATTCGAAACCCTTTATTTACTTGCTTTCGCAAATGAAAAGTATTTATTTACGCATTTCAGCTTGAGAAATGATATGATTACTCGCCCAAAGTGTTTATGTTTTATGATGGATCCTATCATGTCGTTGGGCAAGCCAACTATGAAAGTATACGAGCCGTTGGTTCGCTTAACCGACTTCACCGCTGGGTAGCTCTCTGACCGATGAGAAAATCGATATCGGACCCTATGTCGATGCAAAATTTCGCCAGGTTACGTGCACGAGTAGGTGACTGTGCCGAAAGGACACCGGTCGGTTACATTGCTACCAGAGGAGGTGGCCACCTCTACGGTGCGAGACGAGTTTATGAGATGATGATGTGATATGAGATATGTGAATGATATGGATCATAAAAAGAGAAAATGCTCGGCGAGCAATGTTTTGAGAAATGAAAATGTTTTAGTAAGACAAGCGCATTTTCAACTAAAACCCTCGTGTTTACTTACGGGCGATGTAATTTAAAGAAAATGTTTTGGCAATGAGTCCACTGGGTGCATTATTTGTACTCAGCCCTGCATATTTGTTTTTAAATGTGCAGGTTGAGCTGATGGATGAGATGGAGCAGTGTTGAGCAGTCGGGTCTTTTGTTGCTGATAGTTAAACCTTGGATACACATCGTCATATGTGTATTCCACATGCTTTCCGCTGTTAAATTATGAAGTCATATGTATGTTATGTTTTATCAAACCTCAAACACTGAAACTCTAGAAATATTCTCAATATATGTCATACCGCCTGTTCCTTGTCAATATTCTTTACTTAATCCCGTTATTAGTAATGAACCCCGCTAATCCGCACTTTGGGTCATGGGTCACACAAAGTGGTATCGAGAGCAGTCGCTCCTTAAACCCAAAATTCCTTTCAAAGTCGAGTCTAGATTGAGTCACTGACTTCAGAGATCACCGACTATGCTCAACACTCCATCACATCAAGCTCAACCGGAAAGAGGTAAATGACTTTCTTAAAGTTTTGAGAACGAGAAGTTTGAAAGTGAGATTTATTAAAGTGAAATAAATTTTCAAGAAAATGAAAATTGTGAAATAAAAGAGATTCCAATAATATGCGTATGGGACCCATATTCATGAAAGTTTCAGTGATTCCAAGAATATGCGTATGAGGACGCATATTCATGGAAGACTTAAGGATTTGGTATGTGAAAAGAAAATGATTTTCTCGCTTAGAAAATGAACGAGTTTGAAAGAAAATGCCTTTTTCAAAACTTTGAAATGAAAAGTTTGACATGGAAAATGATATTTCCAAAGAGATGAAAGTTATGGGAATTGTTGAAAGTGAAAGTAATTGCAAACGCTGCAATGAAGTTTTATATTGTTAAGAGAAATCGATATTTGTTCCTAAGCCGGATGCAAAATACCGCTAGGATAAAAGTGATATGATCATGATATGTGTGGAGATGGTCGTATGATGATATTGAAAGTTGTTGGTTCGCTACCAACGATAATGATATTGATATGTGTGGAGATTGCGGATGATGACAAAGGAAAGTTGTCGGTTCACTACCAACGATGATGATGTTAAAATGAGTTTGATAGTTGTTGGTTTACCAATATATTTTTGATGTTATGATGATATTGAAAGATGTTGGTTCGCTACCAACATATGATTATATTATGATGATGTTATATGAGAAAGTGTTGATATAGATATGTCAAAAGTGAAATCTTTGAATTCGTGAAATTCAATGAGCATGATTATTATGAAAGAGTTATGTTATGAATGTTTACAGTTCTGAAATTTCCAGTTATTTTGATGATGGATATGTTATCCCAAAGAACATAGACTGCTTAAGTCGATGATCCCTTTTATGAAAGAACATAGAAAAGAACTATGAGAATTTTAGTCTGTCATGAGACAGAAACGAGATCGAAATGAGAATCTCGAGCTAAATGACGAGAACATAGAGTAGAAAGTCAAAGAGCAAAGACGAGAATGATGATTTAGAGATAATGAATGTCACTATACTACGTTGACATGAGTATAGTCTTTGTTCGATGTTCACGATGACGAAATCCAAATTGACTATGACTTTCTCGTTAGAAACGAAATAAGAATGTGATCGAGAAACAATGATACCGATCTTATGACGATATAGAACGAGAAATCTACAAAGGTAACAGAATCTTAGAATGCTACTAGAAAACAAGATTCCCAATAGTTCAAGAAAACTAGAGCATATGTGTATATAAGAACCTTTGATTTACAACTAAAATGAGTCAGTATAAGGTTTCAATCTTATTCATAGCCCAAATTCGCCATTGAGTTTAACTCTATGATCTAGTTCCAATGGGATATCGCTTGAGTTCTCACCTTGTGAAAGAAGTTTACAATGAAAATTTCATAAAGCGCTCTTTTGAAACCAAACCTCATGTGATCGAGAAAGTATTTGTGACGGGCCGCCACCCCATATGACCAAAGAAATCTCAGTAGTTGTTATTCGGTCTTCGATCCTATCTCCCAATTATTCGCTCAAAGAGCATATTGTTTCAAACCTCCGAGTTGTTATCTCGAATTGTGAAACCATATCTCTTGCAAATTCTCTTCAATTTTGAAACCAATAAGTATGACATAGGTTGACGATCTTGTCACCTAAATGTTTTAGATCAAGAAGTGATAGACATCAAGAGATGATGTAAAGAAGTTCTCATGAGACGAGATATATTTTATGATACACATAGGTGGATCGACCATGATGGGCTTTCCCAAGATTGATGACAACAAAGTCATACCTCCACGTGAGTATATCATGACCAAGTTATGAACGAGATATTCTTAGCATTTAGTGCTTTGGAATAGAAGTAAAGAAAAGTATATGATATCCTCGATATACCTCCTCTTATTATGTCATAATAAGAAAGAATCCAACTTATCTTCAATATAGTTGATTGTCCCTAAGACCTCGATAGTAGGTCGGACGTGTTTAAAGTATAAAGATGAATAAGACTAAGTTGATGAATATAAAGGAAGAATAGTATCTCAAGATCAAGTTTTCCGCTTATCCATAAATCGATAAAGATTATGTTTAAGTAGAATCGCTCCTAAGTATTTGAGACTTTGGTTAAACCAAAGATAGTGTGATCAATGGATCAAATAACGAGATATGTGAACAGCCGTGCTATTCCTAGTGTTTAAACTAAGAATGGGGAGAAGATACTCAAGTCGAGACTTGGCAATAGAATATCGGTACTTGGAAATATAAGTTATAGTGTACAAACGCACTACCTTACCCGATAGATTAGAATGACGATGGTCTTAATCCTAAAAGTAAGGACTAAAGTATAACGAAGTAATATAACTTTCGGATATCATACCAAGAAAAGGGAAAGAGTTAAGAGTAGAATAGAAAATTTCCACTATACGCTATGAGATAGTAAACAAGGATAAGTTTTACAAACAACATTACGATGAGTAAGGTAAATTCTTTGAAGGAAAGAAGTAGATTAAGAAGAGAATTGCTATTTGAGATGAAACCGTCATACACTAAGTATATAACGATAGAATGCTTATCTTATGCTAAATTTAGTAATTATTAAGCATGATAATTGTTAAAGACGATGTGAAGGAAATATGTTCAAGCGAAAACGAAAGGGATTCACAGGAAGGACCTTATGTGAATCTAATTGGAAGGTTATTCTCATACTTATGCAAAGGACCAATAAAGTGAAATATTGGGTACCTCGGCATTGAAATGAAGTAAACATAGAATGTCGAGAAGATAGTAAAGATAGATACGACGCCAAGGCAAAGTATGATGCGTTCTCAACGAACAAGGGATTTTAATTTATGCGAAACCACTTAGTCAAACCGATGAAGATTATGAAATGACGATATCCAAAAGGATATTACGATGATAGCATAGTAACTCGCTAATATAGGATTCTTCTTGAAAGGATTTTAAAAGAAAGAATATATGGAAGATATATTCTTAAGAGCGATAAAGAAGAGAAAGGAAGCTAAATCATTCATACTAGTTAGAAAGTATGATAATGATGGAACGAATAAAACCAGAAAGCTTGGTAGTGCGAGAAAACTTCCCAAGATACCTAAACTACTTTTGTTCGAAAACAAGTGCATTACATTCGTTATCACGAGAATAGTAATGCGTGGACATGTTAGAACTCAAATCGTAATAAGCTTAATCAAAGAATGATGATTTCTTTACTTAAAAGAAGGATCATGGTTGCCACACGATTTACTCGAACTTAGAATTGAACCTAGAATCACTTAAGACTTTAGTAAGGAACTTGAACATAACACCTTCTCGAGACGTAGAGATAATCTTAAGAATGGATTGGTTAGTCGAAAACCCTTCCACAATCCTCTGCAAGGAGAGAGAAATTTTTGTCCCATTTCTGCGGACAAGAAGCTACGAATTTCTATGAAATCTACATGGGCGAAAATTTCGACCATATCCGCACTACAAACAAGGAGAATAATAAACAAGAAGGGATGTCGAGCATCCCCTATTTATCTAAGCAGAGAATAAAAAGCGGAAATGAAGGTCGAGGATGTGGAAATTGTTCAAGAATTTTCTAGACTTTTCCAACAACTTACCAAGACTTACCCCTGATAGGCAGTCAGAGTTTCACCGCCAACTTAGAACCATGATTAACCTATGATAAAAGCACCCTTATCAAACGGCTTCATGGCTGGAGAAACTAAAGTTTCAAATTCAAGAGTTGTAGGATCTAAATCTTATTGGACCTAGTGTATCACTATAGTAAACCTCAGCTTATTTGTCAAAAAGGAAGATAGTTCTCTGAGAAAATGCATTGATTATCAAGAATTAAATAAACCATCACTTAAGAACAAATATCCACTACCAAGGATAGATTAATTATTCAGTTGGAAAGAGAGTGTTCTCAATAATTGATCTTAATTTGAATTATTATCAACCTAAGGTACAAGTCACAATGTACCCAAAATGGCTTTCCTAAAGTTATAGCTACTATGAGTTTATAGTTATACCGCTCGACTAACAAATGTACCAACCATATTCATAAGCCTAAAAAATTGAGTGCTCCACCCTTACTTAGATAAATTGTCTTAGTCTTCATGGAAGATATCCTTATCCATACAAAGAGAAAGGAAGGACATAAGTAACCCTGAGGACTGTCTTACCAACCTTAAGAACCAAACAAGTTCTTGCCAAGTCTAGTAAATGGAAAGATTGGTATAAAGAAGTAATGTTCCTTGGACACATCGTGCCTTCAGAAAGAATTAAAGTAGAATTGGCTAAGTTTAAAGCTGTCACGACCCCAACCCTAATACGGATTGGAGGGGAACAATTGAAGGAATAGAACCTAGGGTTCATGAAATACTAATCGAGGATGTATACTATATGCAAAATAACATAGTATACCAAAGTGAGTGAACCAATAGAACCAAAGGAAATATAATAACTCAAGGACTTTAATCATAATATCATCGGTTCACAAAACATTGTTCAAACTCGCAATGAAGTCATGTGAATACACGATGACGACGTGTACTCAAGGTTTCTAATTTAACATACATGACTTATCGAAAAGTAGTCTTCGACTTCTCAACACCTCCATCAAGATTTCCAGACTCCAACCTCGCACATTTAAAACAAACATGCGGTGAGTACAAGAATGTACTCAATGGACTCATGCCAAAACATTTTATCGTATTTAAATTACTCGCCACATCATAGTAAGACATAAGGGTTTTATTTGAAATACCTTATGCTTAACAAAAATATTTCATCGCTCATAAACATTTGCTCACAAGCATTTTACTTGCATGTATGATCCATATCCTTATCCTCTCTTCATATCATTATCATTAACGCCGTAGAAGGAGCCCTCCTACGCCGCCGACCGGCCGTGAATTGTCCTTACAACACAATACCATTAGGTGTACACGCTAATCTTAGCTGTATAAGCCTTCCCATAAGATCCGATATCGATTTCATTCATAAGTTGGGAGCTACCCAACGATTCACATTATAGCAATCAAGGATAGGATACATACATAAAACATAAACATTTTCGCGTAATTGCTTAAACATTTTAACATCATTTCGATATATCGGTAACATAAAATTATTCACTCAAAGAATTTATCACTTAAAAGTGTAGTAAAGCCCACCGACTATTCGATCGCTTTATCTTGATTATTCTTCAACGTCCTACCGCTAAGTCCGTCATTCACACCTTTACGCAAAACGATGTTTAGTACGCCGTTTCGCCGAGACTTTTAAAGTCTAGCATAAACTTCGATATTCTATATCGATCTAAATCAATTCTTTATCGAATTCAATACGGCTCAATCGTAATTAACATTTCTCGTATTTCACGTAAACGAGATATGTTCAACAATTACCATTCTAACCCTTTTGGTAAGGTTCAACGATTTCTACGTTTTTTGATTTAACGATTTCGCCATTCTAAATCTTTTCTTACCAACGAGACTTCATTACTCAATTAATACGCTTTACGCAGATATTAGATTTATCGAACGATTTCATACGTTGATTTCAAAAGTCAATAATTTGACTTTTATTAGTAAATTCTTTACTAATTTATATTTTAATCTTTAACTTTATATAAATCAATTTCTAATTGATTTATTTTGCTAAATCCTTTTTATTACTATTTTTTTTGATATATTTTGAAGGTAACTTCTAAATATATAATACATTATTATTTTGACATTTAAGGATTTAAAATCCTTAATATTCTTAATATAGCTCTCTATATATACCATTATAATATCCAAACATTTTTTTAAATTTTCTTCTAATATTACATAGTATACTATATTATCATAGTATAACTAATATGTATTAATAACTATAGAAATTTTTGTATATTACTTAATTAAGTCCAAGGTCACTATTATTCAAAATTTGTCCAAATAATTCTTGAAAATCTAATTATTTAGTATATGGTCTCAACATCAATCCATAACATATTTATAACATATGGTCCACCATATTTAATTTCTACATCAATAAATTAAGGCTCATGGTTTCGGTTCTTAGCATACATGCACCAAACAATTTCATAAAATTCTAACAAAATTACATTATACTTATACATTATAGTATAACAATATTACATCATAGTTTTCATTAAAAACAAATTAATCATCATCTAATTGAGCCTTGAAGCTCTCGGCCCTTTTGAATAATTTTTACAATTAATTCCTAAAAATTCTAGTAAAATCATAGAGTATTTAATTTAGGTCCTAGATTAACTATATGTCATTGCATGCTTTGAATAAAATTACACATCAACATATTATATTTTTTTTCATGCTTTCTAATTTCAAAATATAGCATAGGAATTTTTTTAAAATTCTAATGAATTGCTATAAACTCTTATAACACCATATATCAATAATTCATGCTTAAATAAATTTTAATAATTTTCGTTCATCACATAAATTTCATAACATCTTCAAATTGATTTTCTAAATATGATCTATGCTTCTATTCATTATGCTACAAATTATTGATGCATAACTTAGCATAGGTTAGCAAATTTTTGAAATTAAACACACATGCATAACAATTTGAAATCAAGAACACCTACCTATTCATAAGTCAACTTAACATGCATTAGCTAAATATTACTATCAATAACCACCAAGAACATAAACATTAGAAATTTTTTTTCACAACTAAGAACACTAAAATTCTTGTATTCTCTCTAGCCTAACTTTCGAATTTCTCATAGTAAGATCATGTAAAATTGAAACCTTACTCACTTCCTCACCTTTCTATGGGTTGAATATATAGTAGAAGGGTTATACACTAAGCTTTGGTGAAGAAAGAATAAGAACACTCAACTTTCTATGGAGAAGCTCTCGGCCTTTTTAGCTTTTGGAGAGGAAAAGGTTGTGTATTTTTTTCAAGGCTTGTGTAAGTGTGATTGTGAGAGAAAGAAAATAAAATCCTATCTATTATACTCCTCAATTCTCTGCCTCACATGCAAGTAGGAGAGAATTGGAAGACTTTGTACTTATAGCCTATGACTCACCTAATGAGTCATGAGATGAATTTAATGCTTCTTACACTATGTTGGCCATTAAGAAATTCAAGCATGCATTTTGGGAGCTAGAGCTACGACTTTTGGTGTACAAATGAATGAATTTTATTTTGTAGTTAAATATTGTTATTCTAGATACTATGTATTAATTAAAATACATTCTTCCATGTATAATATACCTTCCTCGATTATACTATGTTAGTATGTAACATAGATACAATTTATATAATTAATATGTGACTTAACAAAGTGTATACCAAAGTGATGTGCAAAATGTTATGATAACATAAGGTTTCGACTTTTATTAGTCTCAATTGATACATATTTTATTTTCATGTTATTTATAGGTATATAAATCATAACATATGGTTTAGATAATAAATTATATCATAGGAAAATTTATTGGTATTATTTTGTATAAGAAAACCCTAATTTTCAATTAGGGTTTTCAAAATTAAAGATTTTAATCACTATCGAATCCTTAAAGCTTTAGCATTGTTTTGATGTTAAACAATACTTTAATTACATATAATAATCATAGGAATTTAAATACTATAACCCTTGATCATTAATATCATTTTTCTATTCATCTCTAAACGTTAACGCTTGAAACGCCTCAAAACGTTAACTATCGAATCATCTCAAAATGATCGTAGTAATATCGTAATTACCTCGCTAAATTATTCCATTAATGAAGAAATTTTATCCTAAGCTCTGTTGCTTAGAGAATTTTACGAATTAAACTTATCGTAAGTAGGTGTTAATTTCTTCGTGATATTACATTCTACCCCTTAAAAGAAATTTCGTCCCAAATTTGCATACCTTAGAAAAATAACTGGGTATCGTTCTTTTATAGCATCCTCAAGCTCCCATGTGGCCTCTTCTTGTCCATGATGTGTCCATAGTACTTTAACTAGCGGAATGGACTTGTTTCAGAATTGTTGAATTTTATGGTCTAAAATTGCCGTAGTTCTTCTTCATAGTTCATATCTGGATTGAGGATCACGCCGCCTCTTGATGGATCACGTGCTTTGGATCGTGTACATACTTTCGTAGTTGTGACACGTGGAAAACATTGTGTACATTTCCCGATTTGGTGGAAGAGCTAACTTATAGGCTCGGGCCTATTCTTTCTAGATCTCATAAGGTCCTATAAAGCGGGTTTTAGTTTACCTTTACTCCAAATCGATGATCCTTTGATGGAGAAATTTTAAGGAATACTTTATCTCCACTTTCAAAACATAGTTCGGATCTGCTGTCGTGTCGGCGTAAGACTTTGTCTATCTTGAGCTTCTTTTATTCTTTGCTTAATTTGTCGGACGATTTCGATCATTTCACTTATCGCTTGGCCCTATGATCTTTCTTTCACCCACTTCATCCCAAAGAAAGCGGTGATCTACATTTCTTTCCATACAAAGCTTCATATGGGGCCATATTAATCGTCGCTTGGTAACTATTGTTGTAGCAAACTCAATAAGGGTAATATATCTTCCCATTTTGCACCTCGATCCAACACTACTTGCTCTCAACATATCTTCTAGTGTCTCGAATCGTTCTTTCCGATTGCCCATCACCGTGGGTGGAATGTTTGGTCGAAATTCAACCGTGCCTAGTTCCTTTGCAAACTCACCCGTAATCTCGAAGTGAACTTGGAGTCTCTATCGAGGTAATGGATTTTGGTACTCCATGTAGCCGTATAATTTCTTTTTACGTATAATCGGGCTAATTTATCTCGATCCATGAGTAACTGGATTGGCGTAAATGAGCACATTTTGTAAGTCTATCAATTATTACCCATATCGCAGTTGTTTCCTTTTTGACTTTGGTAGACCCGTAACGAAATCCATCGCTATTTCATCCCATTTCCACTCGGGTATTCCTAATGGCCGTAATTTTCCGTAAGGACGTTGGTGTAATGCTTTTACTTGTCGACAAACAAGACAACGTTTCTGAAAGAGGCTACATCTCGCTTCATACCTTCCCACCGTAACTTTTCTCTTAGATCTTGGTACATCTTAGTGTTGCACAGGTGGGCGTTATAAGGTGTATCATGAGCTTCACTTAATATTTCGTTTCGAAGTTCAGCGTTGTCTGGAACACATATTCTTCCTTCAAACAATAATGCATTGTCTGATGCTTCCTGGAAATTCTTTAGTCCTTCAGTCCTTACCTTTTCTCTTATCCTTTCTAACTTTTCCTCAATCCTTTGTTTCTCTACGATTCTTTTTCTTAAATCCGATGTCAAGATGAGTGTAGCAATACAGTTCATGATCGTCCCTGGTTGTTCAATCAACTCAATTTTCATTCCTTTAAACTCTTCAACAAGTTTTTCTTCCTTCGTAAGGAGACATCCTAGTTTGGTCTGATTTTTACGACTTAGGGCATCAGCTACTACATTCGCCTTACCCGAGTGATAGTTAATACCACAATCGTAGTCTTTCACCGCCAAGCCATCTTCTTTGCCTCATGTTTAG
The DNA here is from genome assembly GCA_036937905.1 of Salvia rosmarinus. Lineage (NCBI taxonomy): Eukaryota > Viridiplantae > Streptophyta > Magnoliopsida > Lamiales > Lamiaceae > Salvia > Salvia rosmarinus. The sequence goes on from JAODLM010000541.1 coordinate 25,357, forward strand.
ATCTCTTTGCTCAAGAAATATTTCAAACTCTTGTGATCCAGAAGATCTCACATCTCACTCCATAAAGATGATGTCTCCAAATCTTCAATGCATGAACTACTGCAGCCAATTCCAGGTCATGAGTTGGGTAGTTCAATTCATGTGGTCTGAGTTGTCGGGATGCATATGCTATCACTTTCCTTCTTGCATCAAGACACAACCAGTCCATTTTAGAAGCATCGAGATAGACTACATACCCCTTTATCCGATTCTCGAACCGCTAATACCGGTGCACTTGTTAACTTCTTTCGACTTTTGAAAACTCGCCTCACAATCCTCTCGTCAATTAAATTTGATTCCTTTCCTGAGTAGCCGAGTTATTGGTCTCGCAATCTTGGAGAATCCTCAATGAATCTCCGATAGTAACCGGCTAGTCCTAGGAAACTTCGATCTCATTCGGGTCCTCGCGATTTCCACTCTTGTCGCTTCTACCTTGGCGGATCTACCTTAATTCCATCTGCGCACACAATGTGTCCAAGGAACATTACTTCCTTCACCGTAACTCGCGACTTGCTAAACTTAGCAAAAGCCTTTCAACCCTTAAGGTTTGTAACATTGTTTTAGATGTTCTTTATGGTCCTCCTCATTCTTTGAATAGACGAGGATATCATCTATGAAGACTAAGACAAATTTGTCTAAGTACGGATGAAACACCACTCATGAGGTCCATAAATACTGATAGGTGCATTTGTTAATCCGAACGGCATAACTATGAATTCATAGTGGCCATATCTTGTTCTAATGCGATCTTAGATATGTCCTCCTACCGCACCTTGAGTTGATGATAACGACTTGAGATCAATCTTTGAAAATACACTTGCTCCTCTTAATTGATCAAACAGATCGTCAATCCTTGGCAAAGGGTATTTGTTCTTGAGTGTCATCTTGTTCAATTCTCGATAATCTATACACATCCTTAAAGAACCGCTTTTCTTTTTGACGAATAAAACAGTGCTCCTCAAGGTGAAACACTAGTCCGATAAAACCTAAGTCCAATAATTCTTGGATTCGATCTTCAATTCTTCCAATTCCTTGAGCCATTCTATAGGGTGCCTTCGATCGGAGCCGATCCGGGTTCCGGATCGATGGTGAATTCTAATTGTCTATCGTGAGGTAATCTGGTAGATTTTCGTGAAAACGTCTGAAATTCTCGAACAATCTCTATGTTTTCCATTTTCACCTTTGTTTTATCTTCTCCATTCAAGTAAACAAGATACGCGTGGCATCCTTTCTTGTTTATCATTTTTCTTGCCTTCAGTGCTGACACAATCGGAACTTTCTTGCCCATGCTAATTCCATGGAAGTATGTAGCTTCTTGGCCAGGAAAATGAAATGAAATTTTCCTTTCTTTGCAAAGAATCGTGGAATGATTTTAGCTAGCCAATCCATTCCTAAAATTATATCTACGCCACCCATGGGTATTACGTTCGAAGTTATTCGCCGTAACCTTAAGTGATCCTAAGTTCAACTCTGAGTTCGAGCACACATGCGTAATGATCACAATCCCTCCTATAGGTGAAGAGATTCTCATGTCCCGATTTGCCTTTTCGGATCTAAGTTTCAATTTATCAACACATGCTCTTGCTATGAAGGAATGTGAAGCACCCGTATCGAATAACAATATAAGCTGGTACGTTGAGAAGAATCCCCATACCGCCAAATTTCCTTGATTTTGTTCATTCTGCCTTCGATGTAAAGCATATGCCCCAGCTGGCCGGCCGAGGTTGACGCGGCACTTGACCGCTTGATTCTTCTTTCTTGCCGTGGTACATTGTTGGGGACGTTGTCGCTGAGGTTGCCGCCGCCGTTGAGGTTCTTTGCCATCGCTGCGGTTGTACATACTTGTTGAGGTTGAGGTTGAAACCGCATTGCCACAGTGGCCGAGCATTGCCGGGTTGATTTGGCCTTATCGTTGGTTCCAAGCGTGTCCTGGGCGCTTATTAGCATAATGGCCACCACTCCGCATTTAAAACAGCTCACGCCCGCCATGCACATTCCTTTGTGCATCTTCTCGCACTTTGGGCAAGGTAAAGCTCTTATCCGCTCTTGTGGTCCTCTTGTCGGAGGACAAAAGCCGCCTTTTCCATCCACTCGCCCCGAGATATTACACTCCTTGCTAACGCCGCTTATTACTCATATTTTCAAATTTCCCGATTCATTACCATGATTCGCTTCCCATTTCTCTTCCTTTATCTCCTCAGATTCGTTTGAGCTAATGCCGATTTGTCGTGCGGCATTGTTGCCTCAATATCCAAAGCTCGCCCAAGAGCCTCAGTATATGTCAAATCTCCATGATCGAGAGACATTCTTATCTCCGCCTTAAACCCGATCTAAATTTCTCGACATCTTCAAATCGGTGTTCACTGATCCGGCATATCTTGACATATCACGTAGTGCGATCATAATCTATTCTGATCATCTTTTCTTGCTTCAAAACAAAGAACTCAAGTTCCTTCCTTTTACGTAACTCTTGAATATATTTGTCATACATTTCCTCTTTGAACTCTTCCCAAGTAAACTCATTCAATTGTTCAGGTGTAAAAGTTTTCCTTCTGGCCTCCCACCAAAAGTCGGCAGGTCCAGTAAGTTGAAAAGCAATGCACGATAGTCGCTCCTGAGCTGTGCATCGTAGAAAATCGAAAATCCGTTCCATTTTTCTTATCCATTGCTCCGCATCGTCTGGAGTTCCTTTACCATTAAAGACAGGTGGGTTCTGTCTAAGAAAGAGCTCTTCTACCCTACGATCAGGTGGGGGTGGTTGTGGTATATTTTCTGGTTCTTGAATTGGGATTCTACCTCTTCCTCTACCTCTTCCTCTACCTCTTCCTCTTCCTCTACCTCTCATCCCCTGATCAGGATCTCTTCTAGGCGGCATTCTGCTATACAAGACATTTTATTAGCATCGCGTATTATTTTTACAAATTAACATACATAATATCATCACATAGCCCTTTTGTAAAACAACTATATTACAATAATTCATTTTTACCATACACATCTTTGCTACAAAAAGCCCTTATTTCAGGGTCATTCATATATATATCATAAAATTTTTCCCATAAAAAGGTCGTTTCAAACAAACAATCGTCATAAAGAAAATTACATACGTCTCGGCTTACATACTATTACAAAACATCAAGTTTTCCTTTCCACTATTACATAAGCAACCATACTATATACATACTATCCTATTCTATGTCCATAAGACTCGTCCGAGATCTCACTCGTCTTCTTCGGGATCTTCTTCTTCTTCGGAATCATCATCTCTTGCATGTACTCCGGATGGTCCTGCCTCATTAACTCCTATCATGGGTATGTCACGATCGGACCATAGTCCTCGTGCATCGGATCAGTAAGCATCCCGAGTGTCGATCACTCTCATCCTCGCCGTCGACGGTAGGGCTCACCTTGGAGGTGGAGGAGCTGCCATCGGCGGTAAGGGTGTAAGTGGTGGATGGAGAGGATGTCCAAAAGATAACGGTGGAAAAACAGGCGCCCTCAATGCAACCTGGACGTGCAGCCCTATCCACTTGGGCGAGTCTGCCCTCATCGAATAGATATCGAGGTATCACCGGATTAACCTGTCGCGGTACCTCAGCGTATAACCACTCCGGCGTGTCGTCGCGCCATGTATACTCCCTCGGAGGAAGGTAAGGTCCTCTCGGGGCAACCCCATAAATGCAGAAAACATAACTCAAATGGCTGATGAATCTGGGTAGATCACCAACCAGATCATAACCTCCTCGCTTGCGATAAATATAGTCCCTGACACTTCTCGAGCGTAGTCCTCCCAAATACATGGAAGTATGGTCAAAAGACGTTTGATACCGTCATAGTCTGTCACACCATATGCTTGAGCATTTCTCCATAATCGGAGATAGTACATTAGAAATTCCCCTAAGTCTTCTCCACAACACATCCAGCTCTCTCGGTATAGACGCACGCTTTCTTGGGAGTAGGGTTTGGTCCAATCCTTCTTCTAGCCATATAACGCATTCCCTCCATCTGCCATAGACAAAACTAGCATAAGTCAAACTAAACATTATCTGATAAACAGATAAGATAACTTAATCGGATTTGTTTAAATAACTAGGATAACTGGACGATCTACAAAGTAGATAGACAACCCAAACATATCTGATGAACAGATAAATGTTATAGGTAATACATATCGTAGTTTTCTTATCCTCGGAAAACTTATTATTTAACGCCCGTGGTTTATGGTATATTATAAGATCTTTATACTAGTCTACAACTCAAACTAACCTTCTAAAGACTTTCGTGAATTCTGGAGTAAGAAATAGAGTTTCAGTCCTTCATAACAAATGAAGTTCAGTGTTTCAGGGTTTCTCGGTGAAAACCATGCGCAAATCGGAGTTCTAACGAAAGAGAACGAGCTAAAACAAAATTACTGCGCAATGCAGAAAATTTGCATGCTCGTGACAAAATACGAGGTAATGCCGACACCGAGGTCGTGCATGCCGTTGCCGATGTCGAAGTCGAAGTTATAGTCGTAATCATGGCGTCGGCGTGCTCATTCCATACATTGAGATCGCATTTCATCCTTCGCATTCGTCTTCTTCCTCGAAGCTCGTAGTTACCATCCCTTTTCGTTGTTCATGTCATTCTCTTATTCTTATATAGGAATGAAATTCGTACTTCTATGTTCTTTTACAATATGTGATCATGCTTCCTATATCGACTATGTTCTTCTCAAAATAACATATCATTTGTCATAGTTGATTTTCGAGACTCATAGTTCAAATGATGACATAATCAATTCATACATGCATATCATTTATATTCATCCTTTCAACATTGATCATCTAATTTCCAATCAAACATATACATTTATCCAAAATTTTGTTTACTTATCATAATTGCTTTTTGATTTCAAAATCAAGTTTGAAATTCTTCTTATTCATGGTTTTCATTCATTTCAAAAATAATAAATTTTGAAAATTTCATTCTCATAGCTTATTTTCAATCAACATCATAACATTCCTTTCCTTTTCCTTTACTAATGATTCGATCGATTCATCATTTAAACTTTTCATTTCATGAATCTAAAAGAAAATCATTTACCTTGTCCGGTTGAAATGAATGTGATGGAGTGTTGAGTATAGTCACCGATTTCTAGAAGTCTAGTGACTCGATCTAGACTTAACTTTGAAAGAAAAGTTTGGTTTCAAAGAGCGAACTCACGATACCACTGTCACGACCCCAACCCTAATAACGGATTGGAGGAACAATTGAAGGAATAGAACCTAGGGTTCATGAAATACTAATACGAGGATGTATACTATATGCAAAATAACATAGTATACCGTGGTGAACCAATAGAACCAAAGGAAATATAATAACCTCAAGGACTTTAATCGTTAATATCATCGGTTCACAAAACATTGTTCAAACTGCAATGAAGTCATGTGAATACACGTGTATGACGTGTACTCAAGTTTCTAATTTAACATACATAGACTTATCGAAAAGTAGTACCGACTTCTCAACACCCTCCATCAAGATTTCCAATACCAACTCGCACATTTAAAACAAACATGCGAGGTCGAGTACAAGAATGTACTCAATGGACTCATGCCAAAACATTTTATCGATTTAAATTACTCGCCACATCATAGTAAGACATAAGGGTTTTATTTGAAATACCTTATGCTTAACAAAAATATTTCATCGGTTCATAAACATTTGCTTGGCAAGCATTTTACTTGCATGTATGATCCATATCCTTATCCTCTCTTCATATCATTATCATTAACGCCGTAGAAGCGAGGCCCTCCTACGCCGCCGTGACCGCCGTGAATTGTCCTTACACTCACAAATCACCATTAGGTGTACACGTTAATCTTAGCTGGTATAAGCCTTCCCAGCATAAGATCCGATATCGATTTCATTCATAAGTTGGGAGCTACCAACGATTCACATTATAGCAATCAAGGATAGGATACATACATAAAACATAAACATTTTGGCGTGTAATTGCTTAAACATTTTAACATCATTTCTTGATATCGGTAACATAAAATTATTCACTCAAGAATTTATCACTTAAAAGTGTAGTAAAGCCCACCGGACTATTCGATCGCTTTATCTTGATTATTCTTCAACGTCCGGCCGTTGCGTCGTCGTCACACCTTACGCAAAAACGATGTTTAGTACGCCGCTTCGTTTTGAGACTTTTAAAGTCTAGCATAAACTTCGATATTCTATATCGATCTAAATTGAATTCTTTATCGAATTCAATACGCGGATCAATCGTAATTAACATTTCTCGTATTTCGTGTAAACGAGATATGTTCAACAATTACCATTCTAACCCTTTTGGTAAGGTTCAACGTATTTCTACGTTTTTTGATTTAACGATTTCGATTCTAAATCTTTTCTTACCAACGAGACTTCATTACTCAATTAATACGCTTTCTGGCGTATTATTGATTTATCGAACGTATTTCATACGTTGATTTCAAAAGTCAATAATTTTGACTTTTATTAGTAAATTCTTTACTAATTTATATTTTAATCTTTAACTTTATATAAATCAATTTCTAATTGATTTATTTTGCTAAATCCTTTTTATTACTATTTTTTTTTGATATATTTTGAAGGTAACTTCTAAATATATAATACATTATTATTTTGACATTTAAGGATTTAAAAATCCTTAATATTCTTAATATAGCTCTCGGCTATATACCATTATAATATCCAAACATTTTTTAAATTTTCTTCTAATATTACATAGTATACTATATTATCATAGTATAACTAATATGTATTAATAACTATAGAAATTTTTTGTATATTACTTAATTAAGTCCAAGGTCACGGTTTATTCAAAATTTGTCCAAATAATTCTTGAAAAATCTAATTATTTAGTATATGGTCTCAACATCAATCCATAACATATTTATAACATATGGTCCACCATATTTAATTTCTACATCAATAAATTAAGGCTCATGGTTTCGGTTCTTAGCATACATGCACCAAACAATTTCATAAAATTCTAACAAAATTACATTATACTTATACATTATAGTATAACAATATTACATCATAGTTTTCATTAAAAACAAATTAATCATCATCTAATTGAGCCTTGAAGCTCTCGGCCCTTTTGAATAATTTTTACAATTAATTCCTAAAAATTCTAGTAAAATCATAGAGTATTTAATTTAGGTCCTAGATTAACTATATGTCATTGCATGCTTTGAATAAAAATTACACATCAACATATTATATTTTTTTTTTCATGCTTTCGGTAATTTCAAAAATATAGCATAGGAATTTTTTTTTAAAATTCCTAATGAATTGCTATAAACTCTTATAACACCATATATCAATAATTCATGCTTAAATAAATTTTAATAATTTTCGTTCATCACATAAATTTCATAACATCTTCAAATTGATTTTCTAAATATGATCTATGCTTCTATTCATTATGCTACAAATTATTGATGCATAACTTAGCATAGGTTAGCAAATTTTTGAAATTAAACACACATGCATAACAATTTGAAATCAAGAACACCTACCTATTCATAAGTCAACTTAACATGCATTAGCTAAATATTACTATCAATAACCACCAAGAACATAAACATTAGAAAATTTTTTTCACAACTAAGAACACTAAAATTCTTGTATTCTCTCTAGCCTAACTTTCGAATTTCTCATAGTAAGATCATGTAAAATTGAAACCTTACTCACTTCCTCACCTTTCTATGGGTTGAATATATAGTAGAAGGGTTATACACTAAGCTTTGGTGAAGAAAGAATAGAAGAACACTCAACTTTTCTATGGAGAAGCTCTCGGCCTTTTTAGCTTTTGGAGAGGAGAAAGGTTGTGTATTTTTTTTCAAGGCTTGTGTAAGTGTGATTGTGAGAGAAAGAAAATAAAATCCTATCTATTATACTCCCTCAATTCTCGGCTCTCACATGCAAGTAGGAGAGGAATTGGAAGACTTTGTACTTCATAGCCTATGACTCACCTAATGAGTCATGAGATGAATTTAATGCTTCTTACACTATGTTGGCCATTAAGAAATTCAAGCATGCATTTTGGGAGCTAGAGCCGGCGACTCTTTGGTGTACAAATGAATGAATTTTATTTTTGTAGTTAAATATTGTTATTCTAGATACTATGTATTAATTAAAATACATTCTTCCATGTATAATATACCTTCCTTGATTATACTATGTTAGTATGTAACATAGATACAATTTATATAATTAATATGTGACTTAACAAAGTGTATACCAAAGTGATGTGCAAAATGTTATGTATAACATAAGGTTTCGACTTTTATTAGTCTCAATTGATACATATTTTATTTTCATGTTATTTATAGGTATATAAATCATAACATATGGTTTAGATAATAAATTATATCATAGGAAAATTTATTGGTATTATTTTGTATAAGAAAACCCTAATTTTCGAATTAGGGTTTTCGAAAATTAGCATTTTAATCACTATCGAATCCTTAAAGCTTTAGCATTGTTTTGATGTTAAACAATACTTTAATTACATATAATAATCATAGGAATTTAAATACTATAACTCCTTGATCATTAATATCATTTTTCTATTCATCTCTAAACGTTAACGTTTGAAACGTCTCAAAACGTTAACTATCGAATCATCTCAAAATGATCGTAGTAATATCGTAATTACCTCGTTAAATTATTCCATTAATGAAGAAATTTTATCCTAAGCTCTGTTGCTTAGAGAATTTTACGAATTAAACTTATCGTAAGTAGGTGTTAATTTCTTCAGGATATTACAAAAGCAGTGCAAGAATAGAACTACTCTCTCACAACTAGAACCAAAGATAATACACGGATTAAGATTTGGAGATATTACCTTTAAGAAATGATGTGTGAAGTTTTCACCAATTATAAAAGTTTAAAATACTTATTCGAGCAAAGAGTTTTGAACATGGGAAAAAGAGAAGGCTCGATTTAGTAAAAGATTACGACTGTAGTATAGAATATCACCCAAGAAAGGCACACGTAGTAGCTGAGGTCTTGAATCATGAAAGTCAATCCAAATGAGGATGTCCCTTAGCAAGAAAAGAACAACTCGCTAAAGAATTTAAGAAATAAAGGCGAAGAGAGCTTGAGAAGCACATGTTAATGTCATATTGTTTAAAGAAGGATACGTGTTCCCAACAATAATGAGATAAGGAATGAAATCATGAGTGAAGCTCATGATACTCCTTATACCACCCATCCAGGCAGTATTGATATATATCACGACTTATGAGAAAAGTTTCAATAGGAAGAGCTGAAACAAGATGTAGTCTCATTCGTTGAGCACTATCTTGCTTGCAAATAAGTAGAGGCATTACATTAACGGATTATTGGAAAGAGTATAGCCTTTGGAGATACCCCACAGAAATGGAATGACATCGTAATGAAATTCGTAACAGATTATCAAAGTCGAAAGAAGTGACACTACTATATGAGTAGTAGTGGATCGACTTGTTAAATACGCTCATTATTCGACCTATTGATTACTTATGAATCCGATAAGCTAGCCCGAGAAGACGTAAAAGAAATCGTGCGCTTACGTAGAATACCAAAATCTATCATATTTGATAGAGATTCCAAGTCCCAACCGGATTAGTTAACGAAAGAATTGGAAACTAGATTGAACTAGAGCATAATTTTCGTCACAGACACATGGACGATCGAAAGACAATACAAACGTTTTAAGATATGTTAAAAACATTAGTGTTGAATCAAGTACGAGTTGAAACATATTTTTCCATTGATGTAGCATCGCTTCTGACGAATGCTTGTCGAAATGGTCAATATGGGCCATATGAGATATTATGCGAAGAAAGTATCGATCACTCCTCTATTATGATGAGGTATGTAAGAGGAAAGTTCGGGTCTAACACCATGAGTAAAATGATTGAGATTGTGCATCGAAGCGGATAAGCGATAACGAAGCTCATGAGAGCAAAAGTCTTACGCAGATACGCGTAAATAAAGTTTTCTTAAGGTCTCTCCATCGAGAGGAGTTAAAGTTGAGTAAAATGCAAGTTAGAATCACGTTTTATAAGACCTTATGGGGACCTTAGAAAGGATAGGCCCAATAGCCTATAGATTGGTACTTCCACCAGGTATGGGGAATGTACATAATGATTTCCATGTGTCACAGTTAAGAAAGTACGTGTATTATCCAAAACACGTGAGTTATTATGATAATGATGTTCTTAATCCAGATATGGATTATGAGGAAAAGTTTATGACAATGTTAAATCATAGAGTATAACGGTTAAGAAACAAGTTTTTACCGTTAGTAACAGCCCAATGGAGAAACCATGGACAAGAGAAAGGGCCATGTGAAAACATGAGAATAAGATGATGAGAAAAGTGTCCCATGCTTGTAGGTGTGCAAATTTTGGGACGAAATTTTTTAAGGAGGGTGGAATGTAATACCCCGAGTTTTTAAACGCCAAAATGCGATAATAAAAATCGCTAATTAGGGTTTTTGTTCCGATAATCGAAATAGTGATTTATCGAAACTGGATTTTGACTATCCTTTATACGAGGATTATTATATTGTATTCACTAACGCTTAGTGAATTAAGGAATATGGTTTCTAATGTTCCTTCGAACGTATATTTCTAACGTCGATAAAATTTGACAGTTTAGTCTTACGATATGACTAAGCAATGAAGCTTAGATTTTAAATTCCTTATTTTCAAAGGAATGAAGAGAAGTGACTACAATGTTCTTATGAACATTTAGAGATGATTCGGTTATCAAACGAATTGAGACGATTAGAACGTTAACGTTTAGAGATGAGTCGAAAACTTAGTCTAACAATTAAGGAATTATGTTTTACTAATTCCTATGATTATTCTATGTTATAAGAACGCTATTTATATATAATGTAGCATGTAAAATAATGCTAGAAAATTTAGGAACAATTATTGGATAAATTGTTCCTATTTTCGAAAATATGATTCATTCGAAAATATTAAATTGTGACATGGGATTAATTTAATAATTTTTCCTATGATTTAATTTATCATCTAGGACATATATTATGTCATGTAGCTATTAATTGCAAGAAAATGAAATGTGTAGCAATTACTACCTATAAGTACCGAAAGTGCACCACTTATATGTATTAATGGATGAAATCCTTGTCATATTAATAATGTTACGTGATAACTGGGATAAGGAAACATTATTAAGATATAATATTGTAGTAGCCCGAAAAATTTTATAGTAATTAATAAAGTTTAATTAAGCATTATTAAAGGTTTAAAAGCTATATAAGCACTTAAGAATTGTAAAATTCGATATAGTGAAATATTAATCGGCATGAATTCAATAAATTTAAGATTTGAATATATGAGATTGGAAAATGTAGAGATTTATTAGAAATGAGTTTATTTGTGATTAAATGTGAAATGTGTGTTTATTAATGCATGTTTGCATGAAAAATGCTATTAATAAGAAATTATGCTATGAAATGCATTAATTATTTGTGTATGTTATTTTCTTATAAAATGAGATAAAATATTATTTAGGATATTAAGTGTCTTGAATAAATTTGTTTATTAATAATTAGTGATAAAGAATTATTTTGCATAATTTTCAAATTGAGAAGCAATATTTTAATTAATTGAATTTTAACATATGAATGGATTTAAATCATGCTATATGAATCTAAATTCAATTATGAATATAAGTTGCATTTAATTTTATAATTTAATTGAGATATAATCTTATTAATTAAATTATACTAAAATTTGGAATTAGAAAATTTGGAGTGTAAATATAATATTCATTGAAATTAGTGTTTAATTGCTTGGAAATTTTAAACAAATGTACATTAAATTTAAATTAAGCTTCTAGAATTTTATACATATAATAAATCATCCCCAACCTCCCATTTTTCCCCATTTTCGCACCTCCATACCAACACACACAAATTTGTATTTTCAATTTTAAACCATAATCAAGGTTGGAATTAAGGGCTAAATACTCCTAGTAAGGTAATTACCTCATTTATGTAAAGTTTTCATTAATTAAATTGATAAATACTATGTTTAAATGTTGTATAATTTTAGAAAATTTAGAAATGTTGAGGATGGATGATTTGTTTCATTTTTATTATATGTATTGATTTAATTATGTTTATAGAGTTAGAATAACATGTGTTATGGATTTAATTTGTTAAAATGCATGAAATTGAAAAATTAAAGAATGGTACTTAAACCCTAATTTTTGAATATGATTTCTATGTTATGATATGATTGAATTAAGCTTAGATATATGTTTAGGAATGCTTATAAACATCATATAAATGAAGAAATTGGAAATTAAATTATGTTTGTACAATTTTAAAATTTTCAAAATCTCATGTGATGGGAACTTGATGATTTTGATTTTATTGATGAATTTGATATGATATTTAGGCTTAGGGATATGAATAATGTGTAAAATGAATTTATAGAATTTAATTCAAACATATACTAATATTTCAAAATTTTCAAAATGAAGGGCAAGTCTTGAACTATGAGTTCTTGATTTTATTTGATGAATTTGAATTGATATTTGAGATCTATGATAAAAATAAGGCTTAAGTAGAATTTATGGGAATTTTTGAACATAGATATCAAAAGTTACAAAAATTAAAGTTTAGGTTAAAGTTATGTTCATATGTGATATAATGGATCTATAATTGAATGGATCATGAATTAATGATCAATGATGTTAATTTAATATAATTATGTGATATTTGATAATTAATGGGTTGTAGATGTTCAAAATGTCAAATGTATATATATAACTAGTTAATCGCCTTAGGCGATTAACATTGAAATAGATGATATTTGTCTTGTATAAAGTTCTTAAATGTATGTTTGATATGCTGATGATATTGAGGAGTTTGGGATAATATTGGTGTAGTTTGGTGTATTTGGGCTATACATATTACGGATGTTACTCTGAAAATTTCGGTAGAATTAGGCGTTAGTAAAATAATTTGTATGTTCATTGATAGTTGTTAACATATATCTAAATTAGTAAGAAAGATTACTAAAGTCAATGATAATCTTATGTTATAAGGATCAAGCGAGAGGAAGGGAAGTAAAGAACGAAGAACCAAACTTGTTGGATTGAACGTCGCGAGGTGGGTAATGCCTCTCAAAGTTTTGTTGAACAAAAGAATTTATGTTATGCTTGAACTTGTTTTATTATGAAATTTCTTTGAATCACCACTGAGAAATATGTTGCAATTGAATGTTTTACCACAATGTGGGTATGATGAAATTACCTATCTGCGGTAGGAAGATAATATTATCGCGCACGTAGATGGTCGTGAGCTTGCTCATGTAGGCCGCCATGGTATCGGGAGGAGGCCTACTTCCCTTTACCGAATGACGTAGATAGGGTATGACCGTAGTTGTGATCCTTGGGACCAACTCGGGTATGTTATCTTGGTATGTTTCAAAATAAAGTGTGGTGATATGTTATTATGTGAAAGTTTTCTTATGAAACACCAATGTAATTGTCTTAGAACTGTTATTTGAAGGAAAGGTTTTCTTGAACAAAATGTTTAACTTCAAAAGATGGATTGGCATTATCCATCGAGTACTTTCGGTACTCACGCCTCAAAACGCTTTTATTATGCGGGTTGAGTATGGAAGGGCGTGGTGGGAAACCGAGCCGATATCATCTTGATCTTTTATTTTGATTGGTTATATCGAATATCATGTCTTCATACATGATATTCATAAATCTCTCCGCTAGAACTTTGAAAACTTTGAAACCGTATTTTGATAAACCATGTAAATATTTTGAAACCTTTTATATAAATGGTGAGGTCAGGTCCTCATTTTGATAATTCTTGTAGTTGGATATCTTACGAGTGCGGGTTGGCTTATTTCATTTTCAAATGTTATCTGTCCGTTTGTTTTTCTTAAAAACCTATTTCCTAACATTTATTGTTAATAAGAGATTATCGTTGATTAAACCAGTCACTGCTTGATTATTCGGTTAAATAAGTAATTAAATAGTCGGGTCGTGACAGAGTGGTATCAGAGCATTGTTTCGCTTTGATCCTGTAAATTTTCTTTCTTAAGCCAACCTTTCTTGTAAACCTTTGAGTTGTTGGTAAAGGCTCGGTGTTCGATCCATCTCTTCACTCAACCGTAAAGTAATTCGTAAGTGATGTGTATAATTGAATGAAAGGTGATTATGTTGAACATTCTTAGATGGTATGTGAAAATAAATGATATGTGATTATGTTGTTTCTAATTAGTATAAAAGTTATATTTGAATATAGGATGGTACGGAGGAAGGCATTTGTTCGAAAGAATGTTGATAATAGGCGGCCGGATTAGGCGGCGTCGATAGTTTCTTTTCCTTTAGAATCGAGAGAGCAAGACCGCCGTTTGCTCTCAAGCAGCTTTATGATCTTTGTGGAGATCGGTTTAAAGAGTGCGATGGTGAGTTAGATGGACTTCGCATTGGTTAATGCTTTACCTCCTTCTTGGCGAGGATGGGCATCCAAATGGCTTTGAATTATGTACACATTGATATGGAGTGCAATTCTGGTAATCTCGATCGATTCGTAGACCTTATAAAAGGCATTATCGAAAATAGGAGATCCTCCAGAGTTACCATATCGTCCTTTTGATCAATTTATTCCAATGATTCATCGATTCTAGATGATTTTCTTCATCCAAAATGGGAGAAATTAAACCTATGTTTCGTGAGGTTGTCATTCCTAGTCCTCATACGAATCTTGTTACGATAGTGATAGTCTTTTCCTCTCGGACCTCGGTGGACCCTAGATGATTTAGATCTGTTTGAACAACCATTTGCTCAAAACTCCTTCACCACCTTTATCTCCTCTTCCCGAAATATCCTTAATCATGTCTCCCACCGAGGTAGCTCAGAATTTGAACAACCACTATCTGGGCACTTCCTATTTGAGACCTCTAGGCTGTGACGAAATGCCCTCTTTATCCGATCCTTCCCTTCTTTTGCCAGGAGAGGCCGCTCACTCAGTCACTGATCATGCTCATACTCCTGAAGATAAAAGGGAAGAAGAGCCAGAAGAGGAACCAGAAGAGGACCCTGAAGAAGACCCTGAAGAAGATGTAGATGGTTAAGAAAAAAAATCGTGGTAACTAACTAAGATAGTAGGCGAGCTACCACTGTATATATGAAACTAACTTGTGTGTAAAAGTCCTCTACGAGGCAATTTTCTTGTAAATTATAAACTGTTTAATTTTCCCTCAATGTGATTAAACCATTATGTTTTATCTGTTGTGATGATTATATCTTGTTGATGATGCAGACTACAACCCCCTTTCCTTTGTTAATATTTTATTTACTGTTATGAAAATAATAAATTTCTTTTGAAGTGAAATGCCTCCTCAAGACAAAGCGAATATTGAAGAAAGAGCTAGTCGGACCACTCCCCAAAACTTTCCCGAACGAAGCCTTGATGATCGTGAACCTTCTCTCCAAATCGAAAAATAGTGAGCTTTTCCTTCACAAAACCCACCAAATTTTACTGGGCTGGTAGTCCCGCGGCCGAGAATGGGTACGCACCGTGGAAAGGATATTCAGATTTTGGAATGCAACGATCAGGAGTGTTTGCTGTGCATAAATTTTCTGATGAAAGGACTGCGGATTTTTGGTGGGAAGCCAGGCAGAAAACCCTTACCTCGGAGCAATTGGCGAACTTTACATGGGAACAGTTCAAGGAAGAACTGTATGCTAAGTTCATTCCTCGAAGCTATAGGAGGCGTAAGAAATTGAGTTCATGAATCAAACAAGGAATAGGGCGTGGTGAGATGCGATCGAGAATTACACACTATCTCGGTATGCACCATACAAAGTGGAAACTGATGAAAAGATGGCCGAGATGTTTCGTTCGGGACTACGACCTGAAATCCGAATTATCTTAGCCGCTCAACCACCCATGTCTTAAGCAGAAACTCTTAACCGCATGTTAGACATGGAAATGGAGATCTGGCGAAAAGAATGCTCTGAGTCTAATACAGTGTCCCACAAGGAATTGTACCATCAAAATCCTCCCAAATAGAACAAAGATTTAAAGGGAAAGAAAGTGGGAGATGCGAGAAATCCAAACAAAAAGCCGCTTCGAGACAGTGGACCCACGGTGTCGAGATCATTCCGATCACGATCATCGGACAACCACTCTTTTCTCCGAATCGATAAGACCACCAATGTGTCCTCGGTCAACCGTACACATTTCGGTTTATGTCGGAGTGGGAGCAACACTTGCTATTCGTGTGGGCAGTATGGTCACTTTGCTTCTGCCTGTCCATACAGACAGAATGTGGCCGGGAGAGGAGAAAGAGGAAAATCTTTGCGACCTATTCAGACGGTGAAAGCAATGACAGGATATCCACCACCACCTCGTTATCAACTTCCTTCACCACCCGTGATTGCAACCGCAGAGACTTCAGCTCAACAGACGACATCACAATCTTTGCAAGCTCAACCTCAATATCAACAGCGATGCTTTGAAGCGAAGCAATCGAAAAAGTACGGAAATCTAATGTATGGCCCGCTTAAAAGGTGTACTGTTATAGTTTTGTTTGATATGGGAGCATCGCGTTCTTTCATTTCTACCGCATGAGATAATCTTGAACTTCCGTAGAATCATCCAAGTAGGGTTCAAAGTACTTACTCCAATAGGTGGGCGACGAGTTGATAAAGTATGTCCCAACTTAGAATTGAGTTAGGATCACTTGATTAAAAGTCAATCATTACGCCTCTTATGCATGTGGGACGTAGATATTATCTTGGGTATGGATTGGTTAACGGAAAATTTACATAGCGATTACGTTGTGAACAACGGGAAATCGCATTTCAACCACCGGGAAAAGAACCCACGTGCTTTTATGGGATTGATGAGAGAAGAAGAAGGGTGCCTGTGATATCAGCTTTACAGGCAGAAAAGTTGATAAGATGTAACGAAAATCATGCTTATCTGATATGCCTAAGCAAGGAAGACAAGAAGGATAGGAAGATTGAGGATGTGCCAGTCGTTCGAGAATATCCAGACGTATTTCCAGAAAAATTACCCGGTATACCGCCGGATCGACAATTAGATTTCACGATCGATCTTGAGCCAGGATCCGCGCCAATTTCCAAAGCACCGTATCGGATGGCTCCTAAAGAATTGCAAGAATTGAAAGTCCAATTACAGGAACTTCTGGACTTAGGATTTATTCGACCAATGCGTCACCACCGGGAGCACGGTGTTATTCGTCAAAAGAAGGACGGCACCTTAAGAATGTGTATTGACTATCGAGAATTGAACAAGGTGACATTGAAGAATAAATATCCGCCCTCGAATTGACGACTTGTTCGACCAATTGAAAGCGAGCAAAGGTATTTTAAAAATCGATCTAAGATCGGGTTACCATCAAGTGAAGATAAAATCGAGGATATACCGAAAACCGCTTTTAGGACCCGATACTGGACACTACGAATTTGTAGTGATGCCGTTTGGACTAACCAATGCTCCACTGTGTTTATGGATCTCATGAATCGTGTATTCCATGAATATCTCGATAAATTAGTATTAGTGTTTATCGATGATATTTTAATCTATTCAAAGAGAACAAGAACACGAGGAGCATTTGAGAATTGTATTGAAAAATTAAGACACGTAGATTATATGCGAGTTCAAGAAGTGTGATTTTGGTGAAAGAAGTAAATTTCTTAGGGCATATAATCTCGTGAAGGAATTAAAGTGGACCACGCCAAAGTCCAAGCGGTTCAGAGTGGAAGTCACCCACGACTCCAAATGAGATTCGTAGTTTTACGGGTTTAGCCGGGTACTATAGAAGATTTATTGAGGATTTTCTAAAATTGCTAAACCAACGCCGAATCGCTAAAGAAAGGGATAAAATTTCAATGGACTACGAGAATCGCGAGGCGGTTTTCAAGAACTCAAAGAAAGATTGACCAACGCTCCTATCTTAACAATACCGATCCGAGAAAGATTATACCATATACACGGATGCGTCGAGAAATGGAATAGGATGCGTTTTAATGCGAGAAGGAAGGTCATCGACACGCCTACGACAATTGAAGATTCATGAACATAACTATCCCACTCACGATCTGGAACTCGCAGCAGTGGTCCACGCATTGAAAATATGGAGACATTATCTGTACGGATCGAGATGTGAGATTTTCACGGACCACAAAAGTTTGAAGTATTTCTTTGAACAAAAAGATTTGAATATGCGACAACGAAGATGGCTCGAGTTGGTCAAGGATTATGATTGTGAAATTAAGTATCATCCAGGAAAAGCCAACGTCGTCGCAGACGCTCTGAGTAGGAAAATTCAGGAAAGATTAGGAACTCTTTTAACGGATCAAGGAGAATTATTAAAAGAGTTCGAGAGAATGAAACCGAAACCGTGTTACCTCCCGAAATATTCAAGGAATTGTGGCGTCATTGATGGTACTTCCGGTTTGAGAACTCAGACATCGAGCGCAAAGAAGAGATAAACAACTCGAAACTCTGAGCAAAGATTGAATGGGAAATTTTCCTAATATCATGAAGTTGGAGATAATGCGATTATGTTTGGTAATCGCATATACGTACCTAACGATACAGAATTGAAAAATAAAATTTTGAATGAAGCTCATAAGGTTCCGTATGCGGCACATCCCGGAAGTACGAAGATGTACCAGGATCTTAAACAAAAGTTTGTATGGACGGGGATGAAACAAGACATTGCCTCCTATGTCGAGCGGTGTTTAGCGTGTCGACAAGTAAAAGCTTTGCATCAAAGACCATACGGAAAGTTCTGACCTCTTGAAGTGCACGAATGGAAATGGGATCACATCACTATGGATTTTGTAATTGGTTTACCCAAGTCAGGCAAAATACGGCCATATGGGTAATCATTGATCGATTAACCAAGAGCTCATTTCATTCCAATTCGATAACGTATGGAGCGGATAAGTTGGCATGATTTATGTTCGGAAATTGTTCGACTACATGGAGTGCCGATCTCAATCACCTCGGATCGTGATGCCAAATTCACCTCTCGGTTACGGACTACTTTTCAAAAGAATTGGGTACTCAATTAAATTTTAGTACCGCTTTTCATCCATGAACACGGTCGGACCGAGAGAACAATTCAAACTCGGAGGATATGCTCGAGCAATGGTGCTTGATCGAGGAGATGAATGGGAACAAGTCTTATCATTGATCGAATTTGCTTACAACAACATTATCAAGCTACGATCGGCATGGCACCTTATGAAGCACTTTATGGTAAAAAGTGCGGATCACCTCTGTATTGGGACGAAGTAGGAGAGCGGAAGATTCTTGGCCCGAAGCAATTGAAGAAATGGTTCAAATTGTCGACAAATAAAACAAAGAATGAAGGAAGCTCAAGGCCAGACAAAAGTCCTATCTTGATAATCGTAAATGCAATTGAAGCTTGAAACAGGATAAAGTTTTCTTAAAGTTTCCCAACTAAAGGAGTTCACCGTTTTGGAATAAAGGAAACTTAAACCCGATTTCTTGGACCTTATGAGATATTGGAGCGGATTGGACACATGTAGCTTATAGGTTAGCGTTGCCTCAAACTTAGCTAACGTATATGGCGTTTTCACGTATCTCATTTCGTAAAGTATGTATATGATCCACAACATATTCTTCATTATGATGAAATAGTTCCCAATCTTGACTTAAGTTATGAAGAAGGGCACGAAGCATTACGGACCGAAAAGAGCAGTTAAGGAATAAAGTTATTCCTTTAGTGAAAGTTCGATGGAAACACCATGGTCGAGAAGAAGTCACATGGAATTGGAAAATCAAATGAGAGAAAAGTATCGACTTATTTAATAAGGTACGAAAATTTCGGGACGAAATTTCTTTAAGGAGGAATGTAGTAGCCGAAAAATTTTATAGTAATTAATAAAGTTTAATTAAGCATTATTAAAGGTTTAAAAGCTATATAAGCACTTAAGAATTAAGTAAAATTCGATATAGTGAAATATTAATCGGCATGAATTCAATAAATTTAAGATTTGAATATATGAGATTGGAAAATGTAGAGATTTATTAGAAATGAGTTTATTTGTGATTAAATGTGAAATGTGTGTTTATTAATGCATGTTTGCATGAAAAATGCTATTAATAAGAAATTATGCTATGAAATGCATTAATTATTTGTGTATGTTATTTTTCTTATAAAATGAGATAAAATATTATTTAGGTATTAAGTGTCTTGAATAAATTTGTTTATTAATAATTAGTGATAAAGAATTATTTTGCATAATTTTCGAAATTGAGAAGCAATATTTTAATTAATTGAATTTTAACATATGAATGGATTTAAATCATGCTATATGAATCTAAATTCAATTATGAATATAAGTTGCATTTAATTTTATAATTTAATTGAGATATAATCTTATTAATTAAATTATACTAAAATTTGGAATTAGAAAATTTGGAGTGTAAATATAATATTCATTGAAATTAGTGTTTAATTGCTTGAAATTTTAAACAAATGTACATTAAATTTAAATTAAGCTTCTAGAATTTTTATACATATAATAAATCATCCCAACCTCCCATTTTCCCCATTTTCGGCACCTCCATACCAACACACACAAAATTTGTATTTTCAATTTTAAACCATAATCAAGGTTGGAATTAAGGGCTAAATACTCTAGTAAGGTAATTACCTCATTTATGTAAAGTTTTCATTAATTAAATTGATAAATACTATGTTTAAATGTTGTATAATTTTAGAAAATTTAGAAATGTTGAGGATGGATGATTTGTTTCATTTTATTATATGTATTGATTTAATTATGTTTATAGAGTTAGAATAACATGTGTTATGGATTTAATTTGTTAAAATGCATGAAATTGAAAAATTAAAGAATGGTACTTAAACCCTAATTTTTGAATATGATTTCTATGTTATGATATGATTGAATTAAGCTTAGATATATGTTTAGGAATCTTATAAACATCATATAAATGAAGAAATTGGAAATTAAATTATGTTTGTACAATTTTTAAAATTTTGAAAATCTCATGTGATGGGAACTTGATGATTTTGATTTTTATTGATGAATTTGATATGATATTTAGGCTTAGGGATATGAATAATGTGTAAAATGAATTTATAGAATTTAATTCAAACATATACTAATATTTCAAAATTTTCAAAATGAAGGGCAAGTCTTGAACTATGAGTTCTTGATTTTATTTGATGAATTTGAATTGATATTTGAGATCTATGATAAAATAAGGCTTAAGTAGAATTTATGGGAATTTTGAACATAGATATCAAAAGTTACAAAATTAAAGTTTAGGTTAAAGTTATGTTCATATGTGATATAATGGATCTATAATTGAATGGATCATGAATTAATGATCAATGATGTTAATTTAATATAATTATGTGATATTTGATAATTAATGGGTTGTAGATGTTCAAAATGTCAAAATGTATATATATAACTAGTTAATCGCCTTAGGCGATTAACATTGAAATAGATGATATTTGTCTTGTATAAAGTTCTTAAATGTATGTTTGATGATGCTGATGATATTGAGGAGTTTGGGATAATATTGGTGTAGTTTGGTGTATTTGGGCTATACATATTACAGATGTTACTCTGCCGAAATTTCGGTAGAATTAGACGTTAGTAAAATAATTTGTATGTTCATTGATAGTTGTTAACATATATCTAAATTAGTAAGAAAGATTACTAAAGTCAATGATAATCTTATGTTATAAGGATCAAGCAGAGGAGCCGGAAGTAAAGAACGAAGAACGAAACTTGTTGGATTGAGCGTCGCGAGGTGGTAATGCCTCTCAAAGTTTTGTTGAACAAAAGAATTTATGTTATGCTTGAACTTGTTTTATTATGAAATTTCTTTGAATCACCACTTGAGAAATATGTTGCAATTGAATGTTTTACCACAATGTGGGTATGACGAATTACCTATCTGCGGTAGGAAGATAATATTCTTGTACGCGGTAGATGGTGTGAGCTTGCTCGTATGGGCGGCCATGGTATCGGGGAGGAGGCCTCTTCCCTTTACCGAATAGCGTAGATAGGGTATGACCGTAGTTGTGATCCTTCGGGACCAACTCGGGTATGTTATCTTGGTATGTTTCAAAATAAAGTGTGGTGATATGTTATTATGTGAAAGTTTTCTTATGAAACACCAATGTAATTGTCTTAGGAGCTATTATTTGAAGGAAGGTTTTCTTGAACAAAATGTTTAACTTCAAAAGATGGATTGGCATTATCCATGAGTACTTTACGGTACTCACGCCCAAAACGTTTTATTATGCGGGTTGAGTATGAAGGGCTGTGGTGGGAAACCGAGGGATATCATCTTGATCTTTTATTTTGATTGGTTATGTCTCGAATATCATGTCTTCATACATGATATTCATAAATCCTCATTGCTAGAACTTTGAAAACTTTGAAACCGTACTTTTGATAAACCATGTAAATATTTTGAAACCTTTTATATAAATGGTGAGGTGTGTCCTCATTTGATAATTCTTTGTAGTTGGATATCTTACGAGTGCGGGTTGGCTTATTTCATTTTCAAATGTTATGCTATCCGTTTGTTTTTCTTAAAAACCTATTTCCTAACATTTATTGTTAATAAGAGATTATCGTTGATTAAACCAGTCACTGCTTGATTATTCGGTTAAATAAGTAATTAAATAGTCGGGTCGTGACAAATATGGGGTGTTTAATCAAAGTTATGCAAGTTGAATTGTTTGTCTAGATCATGGACGAAAATTTCAATTGTTTATGTACAAATAAATAAAATCCTTATCTTTAGATGATGCTATGCATTAATTATTATAGTGAGACTTTATTAATGTATAAGATAAGGTATATTATGATTTATACAAGTGGGAGGCCACTTGTAAATATAGGAGCGAAAATGTTGAATTATTTGTGTGAAACAAAGATAAATATCATGCTATTATTAATGATATGTTATTATTATGTTGGGAAGATATTATTAAGAGATAATGTAGTAGTAGTTACCAATTTAAACAAGTAACTATGGAATTTGTTTGGTAGTGGTTGAAATTGTTGAAAATTAGTGTGAACAAATGTGAAATCAAATTAAGTCAAAGTGTAAAACTTTGACTTTTCAAATATGATTTTATCCTAAAGTGTTATTAAAGCATATAATAGTGTAAATAAATAAAATTAATCCCTTTAAATTATAATAGGCCGACACCTATCTATATATATATTATAACGTGAGTAATTCTTGTGCAACGTAATGATAATGATAATGTATGTTAAATATAGAATATGATGACATATTAAAATAGGACAAGATAAAAATTAAAACTTTGTTCTTAAGCTACAAGTGGACGAAATATTTGACCAAAATTGCAAGTGTATTAATATGTATCATTATGAAAACAATTAAAAAATTCAATCCATGCAATCTAGGATTGCCGTGAACTTTAACAAAGAGAAAGAAAAATGAAATTGTCTTTAGCAAATCAC
Source organism: Salvia rosmarinus (assembly GCA_036937905.1). NCBI lineage: Eukaryota > Viridiplantae > Streptophyta > Magnoliopsida > Lamiales > Lamiaceae > Salvia > Salvia rosmarinus. Next base: position 48,982 of record JAODLM010000541.1, read on the forward strand.
CAAGCGGACTAAAATAATGTGATAAGGATCTACATTAATAAATGACATGATAATGATTAAAAACTTGTTCTTAGTTAATAACAAGTTGGACGAAAAGTTGGAAAGATTGGTGCAAGTGTAATAATTAAAGTTATAAGATATTTTAACATATTGCAGTGGATAAATTCTATAAATACTACATAGGAACAAACTTTGTTCCATTTGCTCTCATTAAGACCGAAAGTTTTGAGAGAAAATAGGAGAGTGTTCATCAAATTCTTTCCCAAATCTTAGATAGAAAACGTTGCCGATAGATAATCGACTCAGATTAAAAGGTTAGAAACGTTATAAGCTTAAATATACATGTTAGAATTTTAAATTTTCATCCGTTAAATTTCATGTTATAAGCTTAGTTTGTTTATGATGATTTTCAAGATCATGCTCATGTACTAAAATGTTTAGAAATTACATTTATATCTATTATTAAGCATGTATTATGGTTATATTACAAAGTTAAGCATGTTGTTAAATTTTAGGAAAGGACCGAAAATGTGTAGGTGTAAAATGTTGATGAACATGATTTTTAATTGTTGATTTGAACATGAAATAATGATCTATGGTATTAAATAGACTTATATGAATTTAGGTAGAATTTTTGGAAAACTATAGTATATAAGTCTATGATTACCGAAAATATTTAGAAAAATAATAAGTTGTGATATAATTAATGATTTAATGATATTATAGCATATTGATGATGTAGATTCATAATATAGTATTATATGAATTTATTGGAGTCTTTAAAAATTAATTGGACCTAAGTCACTTTTTCGAAAAGATGACTATAGTAAAATTAAATGAGTAGTTCATAATTGATAACAATTATGTTATAATAAAGATATTTATGGATGATTATGTGCTATGTGAATTTATTAGAATTTTTGAAAAATGTTTAGTTGATTAATTAAGATGACCGAAAACTATACCTTATGTGTATTAATGTTATAAATTTATTTTATCAAGTATAATTACATAATATGTTCTAAAATAATGTTTTAGCCATAGTATGATTTTAAAGGAATTTTTGGAACAAGAATTGTACATTAAAATAAAAAATTACATAAGAAATTGAAAAAGTCAAAATGTTGACTTTGAGTTGACTAAAGTCAAAATTGTTGACTAAAGGTTGACTTGGTCAAAATTGTTGACCAAAACATTGACCAGGTCGAAGGGCACGTAATTCGATGTCGTGATCTATGTGACGTGAATGCGTTTAGTAACAATGTAACTTCGTTACGTAAGTACATTAAAGCGTCATTATGTGCTAAAAGATAGAATATCTCTTATATGTTAAGAAAATTTATAATCGACATCGATTAATTAGGAAGCGTCAAAATAAGTCCAGCGTTAACCTTATTTAATGCATAGAGCGTTATAGGCGATGTTGATGGTTATCGAGCGTGACCAATGTACTAAAGTAGTTCTTACGTTAAGGTGAGGCGTGGATTGAGCGTTGGCGTGAAAGGGATTATAGAAAAAATCGGTTTTGAAATGAAGACCATACCGGTGGGCTTTATTCGAAAACCCTTTATTTACTTGCTTTACGCAAATGAAAAGTATTTATTCTGATGCTTGATTGAGAAATGATATGATTACACGAAAGTGTTTATGTTTTATGTATGGATCTATCATGTTGTTGGGCAAGCCAACTATGAAAGTATATGAGCCGTTGGTTCATGTTGACTTGATCGTTAGGTAGCTCCCGGTGATGAGAAAATCGATATCGGACCCATGTCGGATCAAAATTCTGGCTAGGGTTACGTGCACGAGTAAGGTATTTGTGTGCGAAAGGACAATTCTCGGCGGTCATGCGCCCGTGGGAGGTGGCCACCTCTACGGTGCGAGATGAGTTTATGAGATGATGATGTGATATGAGATATGTGAATGATATGGATCATCTGAAGAGAAAATGCTCGGCGAGCAATGTTTTGAGAAATGAGAAAATGTTTTAGTAAGCCTGAGGCATTTTCAACTAAAACCACTGTGTCTTACTTGTAGGCGATGTAATTTAAAGAAAATGTTTTGGCAATGAGTCCACTTGGGTGCATTATTTGTACTCGACCGCATATTGTTTTTAAATGTGCGGTTGGTGATGGATGAGATGGGCGGTGTTGAGCGATCGGGTCTTTTGTTCTTGATAGTTAAACCTTGGATACACATCGTCGTATGTGTATTCCACATGCTTTCATTGTTAAATTATGAAGTCATATGTATGTTATGTTTTATCAAACCTCAAACACTTGAAACTCTAGAAATATTCTCAATATATGTCATACCGTTCAGTGTTCCTTGTCAATATTCTTTACTTAATCCCGTTATTAGTAACAGTCCCGGCTAATCCGTACTTTGGGTTGGCGGGCTGTTACAAAGTGGTATCAGAGCAGGTCGTTCCTTAAACCCAAAATTCCTTTCAAAGTTGAGTCTAGATTGAGTCACTAGACTTCTAGAGATCAGCTGACTATGCTCAACACTCCATCACATCAAGCTCAACCGGGAAAGAGGTAAATGACTTTCTTAAAGTTTTGAGAATGAGAAGTTTGAAAGTGAGATTTATTAAAGTGAAATAAATTTTTCAAGAAAATGAAAATTGTGAAATAAAGAGATTCGATAATATGCGGTATGGAATGCATATTGAGAAACTCGAGATTCGAAGAATATCGGTGTAAGGCGCATATTCATGGAAGACTTAAGGATTTGGTATGTGAAAAGAAAATGATTTTCTCGGTTTAGAAAATGAGCGAGTTTGAAAGAAAATGCCCTTTTCAAAACTTTGAAATGAAAAGTTTGACATGGAAAATGATATTTCCAAAGAGATGAAAGTTATGGGAATTGTTGAAAGTGAAAGTAATTGCAACGTTCTGATGAAGTTTTATATTGTTAAGAGAATTGATATTTGTTCCTAAGCGGATGCAAAATACAGCTGGGATAAAAGTGATATGATCATGATATGTGTGGAGATGGGTGGTATGATGATATTGAAAGTTGTTGGTTCGCTTACCAGCGTATAATGATATTGATATGTGTGGAGATTGCGGTATGATGGCGGTGAAAGTTGTTGGTTCACTACCAACGTATGATGATGTTAAAATGAGTTTGATAGTTGTTGGTTTACCAATATATTTTGATGTTATGATGATATTGAAAGATGTTGGTTATTACCAACATATGATTATATTATGATGATGTTATATGAGAAAGTGTTGATATAGATATGTCAAAGTGAAATCTTTGAATTCGTGAAATTGATGAGCATGATTATTATGAAAGAGTTATGTTATGAATGTTTCTGATTACGAAATTTCGAGTTATTTTGATGATGGATATGTTATCCCAAAGAACATAGGCTGTTTAAGTCGCATGATCCTTTTTTGAAAGAACATAGAAAAGAACTATGAGAATTTTAGTACGTCATGAGACGTAAGCGAGATCGAAATGAGAATCTCGAGCTAAATGGCGAGAACATAGAGTAGAAAGTCGAAGAGCAAAGGCGAAAATGATGATTTAGAGATAATGAATGTCACTATACTACGGTGACATGAGTATAGTCTTTGTTTGGATGTTCACGTGTGGCGAAATCCAATTGACTATGACTTTCTCGTTAGAAGCGAAATAAGAATGTGATCGGAGAAGCAGTTGATCTTGATCTTGCGGCGTATATAGAGCGAGAAATCTACGATTATAACAGAATCTTAGAATCTACTAGAAAACAAGATTCCCGATAGTTCAAAAAACTAGAGCATATGTGTATATAAGAACCTTTGTGACAACTAAAATGAGTTGTATAAGGTTTGAATCTTATTCATAGCCCAAATTCTGTCATTGAGTTTAACTCTATGATCTAGTTCCAATGGGGATATCGTTTGAGTTCTCACTCCTTGTGAAAGAAGTTTCTGATCGAGAAAATTTCATAAAGCGTTCTTTTGAAACCAAACCTTCATGTGTTGAGAAAGTATTTGTGGCGGACTTTGCACCCCATATGACCAAAGAAATCTCGGTGGTTGTTATTCTGGTCTTCGGATCCTATCTCCCAATTATTCAGTTCAAAGAGCATATTGTTTCAAAACCTCCAGAGTTGTTATCTTGAATTGTGAAACCATATCTCTTGCAAATTCTCTTCAATTCTTGAAACCAATAAGTATGACATAGGTTGACGTATCTTGTCACCTAAATGTTTTAGATCGATGAAGTGATAGACATCAAGAGATGATGTAAAGAAGTTCTCGATGAGGCGAGATATATTTTATGATACATAGGTGGATCGACCATGATGGGCTTTCCGGTATTGATGACAACAAAGTCATACCTCCGTGAGTATATCATGACTAAGTTATGAGCGAGATATTCTTAGGCATTTAGTCTTTGGAATAGAAGTAAAGAAAAGTATATGATATCCTTGGGATATACCTCCTCTTATTATGTCATAATAAGAAAGAATCGACTTATCTTGATATAGTTGATTGTCCCTAAGACCTCGATAGTAGGTCGGACGTGTTTAAAGTATAAAGATGAATAAGACTAAGTTGATGAATATAAAGGAAGAATAGTATCTCGGTATCAAGTTTTCCGCTTTATCCATAAATCGATAAAGATTATGTTTAAGTAGAATGGTTCCCAGTATTTGAGACTTTGGTTAAACCAAAGATAGTGTGATCAATGGATCAAATAACGAGATATGTGAACAGCCAGGCTATTCCTAGTGTTTAAACTAAGAATGGGGGAGAAGATACCCCGAAGTTGAGACTTGGCAATAGAATATTGGTACTTGGAAATATAAGTTATAGTGTACAAACGTACTACCTTACCCGCATAGATTAGAATGATGATGGTCTTAATCCTAAAAGTAAGGACTAAAGTATAACGAAAGTAATATAACTTTCGGATATCATACTCGAAAAAGGGAAGAGTTAAGAGTAGTGAGAAAATTTCCGACTATCTGGTTATGAGATAGTAAACAAGGGATAAGTTTTACAAGCAGTTTGATTCTGATGAGTAAGGTAAATTCTTTGAAGGAAAGAAGTAGATTAAGAAGTAGAATTGCTATTTGAGATGAAACCGTCATACACTAAGTATATAACGATAGAATGCTTATCTTATGCGAAATTTAGTAATTATTAAGCATGATAATTGTTAAAGACGTATGCGAAGGAAATATGTTCAAGCGAAAACGAAAGGGATTCACAAGGAAGGACCTTAAGGTGAATCTAATTGGAAGGTTATTCCTCATACTTATGCACGATGACCAATAAAGTGAAATATTGGGTACCTCGGCATTGAAATGAAGTAAACATAGAATGTCGAGAAGATAGTAAAGATAGATATGGCGTCGAGGCAAAAGTATGATCGTTCTCAGCGAACAAGGGATTTTAATTTATGCGAAACCACTTAGTCAAACCGATGAAGATTAAGGAAATGGCGTATATCGAAAAGGATATTACGTATGATAGCATAATAGCTTGCTAATATAGGATTCTTCTTGAAAGGATTTTAAAGAAAGAATATATGGAAGATATATTCTTAAGGCGATAAAGAAGAAAAGGAAGCTAAATCATTCATACTAGTTAGAAAGTATGATAATGATGGAACGAATAAAACCGGAAAGCTTGGTAGATGCAGAAAACTTCCGGTATACCTAAACTACTTTTGTTGAAACAAGTGCATTACGTTCTGTTATCACGAGAATAGTAATGCGTGGACATGTTAGAACTCAAATCGAATAAGCGAATCAAAGAATGATGATTTCTTTACTTAAAGAAGGATCATGGTTGCCACACGTATTTACTCGAACTTAGAATTGAACCTAGAATCACTTAAGACTTTAGTAAGGAACTTGAACATAACACCTTCTCGGGGCGTGAGATAATCTTAAGAATGGATTGGTTAGTGAAAACCCTTCCACAATCCTCTGCAGGAGAGAAATTTTTGTCCCATTTGCGGACAAGAAGCTACAATTTCTATGAAATCTACATGGGCGAAAATTTCGACCATATCCGCACTACAAACAAGGAGAATAATAAACAAGAAGGGATGTCGAGCATCCCTATTTATCTAGCGAGAGAATAAAAGCGGAAATGAAGGTGGAGGATGTGGAAATTGTTCGAGAATTTTCTAGACTTTTCAACAACTTACCAAGACTTACCACGATGGCGTTCGAGTTTCACCGCCAACTTAGAACCATGATTAACCTATGATAAAAGCACCCTTATCAAATGGCTTCAAGGAACTGGAGGAAACTAAAGTTTCAAATTCAAGAGTTGTAGGATCTAAATCTTATTGGACCTAGTGTATCACTATAGTAAACCTCAGCTTATTTGTCAAAAAGGAAGATAGTTCTCTGAGAAAATGCATTGATTATCAAGAATTAAATAAACCATCACTTAAGAACAAATATCCACTACCAAGGATAGACGAATTATTCAGTTGGAAGAAAGAGAGTGTTCTCAATAATTGATCTTAATTTGAATTATTATCAACCTAAGGTACAAGCTGTCAATGTACCCAAAATGGCTTTCCGAACAAGTTATGGCTACTATGAGTTTATAGTTATACCGTTCGGACTAACAAATGTACCAGCCATATTCATAAGCCTAAAAAAAAATTGAGTGCTCCACCCTTACTTAGATAAATTGTCTTAGTCTTCATGGAAGATATCCTTATCCATACAAAGAGAAAGGAAGGACATAAGTAACCACGAGGATGTCTTACCAACCTTAAGAACCAAACAAGTTCTTGCCAAGTCTAGTAAATGGAAAGATTGGTATAAAGAAGTAATGTTCCTTGGACACATCGTGCCTTCAGAAAGAATTAAAGTAGACTTGGCTAAGTTTAAAGCAGTGCAAGAATAGAACTACTCCTCTCACAACTAGGAACCAGCAACAGTAATACACGGATTAAGATTTGGAGATATTACCTTTAAGAAATGATGTGTGAAGTTTTCACCAATTATAAAAGTTTAAAATACTTATTCGAGCAAAGAGTTTTGAACATGGGAAAAAGAGAAGGCTCGATTTAGTAAAAGATTACGACTGTAGTATAGAATATCACCCAAGAAAGGCACACGTAGTAGCCGAGGTCTTGAATCATGAAAGTCGATCGAAATGAGGATGTCCTTAGCAAGAAAGAACAACTCGCTAAAGAATTTAAGAAATAAAAGCGAAGAGCTTGAGAAGCACATGTTAATGTCATATTGTTTAAAGAAGGATCGTGTTCCCAACAATAATGAGATAAGGAATGAAATCATGAGTGAAGCTCATGATACTCATATACCACCCATCCGGCGGTATTGATATATATCACGACTTATGAGAAAAGTTTCATAGGAAGAGCTGAAACAGATGTAGTCTCGTTCGTTGAGCACTATCTTGCTTGCAAATAAGTAGAGGCATTACATTAGCGGATTATTGGAAAGAGTATAGCCTTTGGAGATACCCAGAAATGGAATGACATCGTAATGAAATTAGTAACAGTTATCAAAGTCGAAAGAAGTGACACTACTATATGAGTAGTAGTGGATCGACTTGTTAAATCGCTCATTATTCGACCTATTCGGATTACTTATGAATCCGATAAGCTAGCCCATGGGCGTAAAAGAAATCGTGCGTTTCGTAGAATACCAAAATCTATCATATTTGATAGAGATTCCAAGTCCCAATCTGGATTAGTTAACGAAAAAATTGGAAGCGAGATTGAACTAGAGCATAATTTTAGCTCGCGAGATACATGGACAGTCGAAAGACAATACAAACGTTTTAAGATATGTTAAAAACATTAGTGTTGAATCGAAGTACGAGTTGGAAACATATTTTTCCATTGATGTAGCATCGCCTACGACAGTAGCTGTCGAGAAATGGTCAATATGGGCCATATGAGATATTGTACGAAAGAAAGTATCGATCACTCCTCTATTATGATGAGGTATGTAAGAGGAAAGTTCGAGGGTCTAACACCATGAGTAAAATGATTGAGATTATGCATCGAAAGCGGATAAGCGATATGAAGCTCATGAGAGCAAAAGTCTTACGCGAGATCTGGCGTAAATAAAGTTTTCTTAAGGTCTCTCCATCGAGAGGAGTTAAAGTTGAGTAAAATGCAAGTTAGAATCACGTTTTATAAGACCTTATGGGGACCTTAGAAAGGATAGGCCCAATAGCCATAGATTGGTACTTCCACGGTATGGGAATGTGCATAATGATTTCCATGTGTCACGATTAAGAAAGTCGTGTATTATCCAAAACACGTGAGTTATTATGATAATGATGTTCTTAATCCGGATATGGATTATGAGGAAAAGTTTATGACAATGTTAAATCATAGAGTATAACGGTTGAAAACAAGTTTTACCGTTAGTAACAGTTGATGGAGAAACCATGGACAAGAGAAGGGCCATGTGAAAACATGAGAATAAGATGATGAGAAAAGTGTCCCGTGCTTGTAGGTGTGCAAATTTGGGACGAAATTTTTAAGGAGGTGGAATGTAATACCCAGGTTTTAAGCATAAAATCGATAATAAAATCGCTAATTAGGGTTTTGTTCCGATAATCGAAATAGTGATTTATCGAAACTGGATTTTGACTATCCTTTATCGAGGATTATTATATTGTATTCACTAACGCTTAGTGAATTAAGGAATATGGTTTCTAATGTTCCTTGAGCGTATATTTCTAACGTCGATAAAATTTGTGAGTTTAGTCTTACGATATGACTAAGCAATGAAGCTTAGATTTTAAATTCCTTATTTTCAAAGGAATGAAGAGAAGTGACTACAATGTTCTTATGAACATTTAGAGATGATTCGGTTATCAAACGAATTGAGACGATTAGAACGTTAACGTTTAGAGATGAGTCGAAAACTTAGTCTAACAATTAAGGAATTATGTTTAACTAATTCCTATGATTATTCTATGTTATAAGAACGCTATTTATATATAATGTAGCATGTAAAATAATCTTAGAAAATTTAGGAACAATTATTGGATAAATTGTTCTATTTTAAAATATGATTCATTCGAAAATATTAAATTGTGACATGGGATTAATTTAATAATTTTTCCTATGATTTAATTTATCATCTAGGACATATATTATGTCATGTAGCTATTAATTGCAAGAAAATGAAATGTGTAGCAATTACTACCTATAAATCTAGAAGTGCACCACTTATATGTATTAATGGATGAAATCCTTGTCATATTAATAATGTTACGTGATAAGCGGGATAAGGAAACATTATTAAGATATAATATGGGTGTTTAATCAAAGTTATACAAGTTGAATTGTTTGTCTAGATCATGGACGAAAATTTCAATTGTTTATGTACAAATAAATAAAATCCTTATCTTTAGATGATGCTATGCATTAATTATTATAGTGAGACTTTATTAATGTATAAGATAAGGTATATTATGATTTATACAAGTGGGAGGCCACTTGTAAATATAGGAGCCGAAAATGTTGAATTATTTGTGTGAAACAAAGATAAATATCATGCTATTATTAATGATATGTTATTATTATGTTGGGAAGATATTATTAAGAGATAATGTAGTAGTAGTTACCAATTTAAACAAGTAACTATGGAATTTGTTTGGTAGTGGTTGAAATTGTTGAAAATTAGTGTGAACAAATGTGAAATCAAATTAAGTCAAAGTGTAAAACTTTGACTTTTCAAATATGATTTTATCCTAAAGTGTTATTAAAGCATATAATAGTGTAAATAAATAAAATTAATCCCTTTAAATTATAATAGGCCGACACCTATCTATATATATATTATAACGTGAGTAATTCTTGTGCAACGTAATGATAATGATAATGTATGTTAAATATAGAATATGATGACATATTAAAATAGAGACAAGATAAAAATTAAAACTTTGTTCTTAAGCTACAAGTGGACGAAATATTTGACCAAAATTGCAAGTGTATTAATATGTATCATTATGAAAACAATTAAAAATTGATCCATGCAATCTAGGATTGCCGTGAACTTTAACAAAGAGAAAGAAAAATGAAATTGTCTTTAGCAAATCACCAAGCGGACTAAAATAATGTGATAAGGATCTACATTAATAAATGACATGATAATGATTAAAAACTTGTTCTTAGTTAATAACAAGTTGGACGAAAAGTTGGAAAGATTGGTGCAAGTGTAATAATTAAAGTTATAAGATATTTTAACATATTGCAAGTGGATAAATTCTATAAATACTACATAGGAACAAACTTTGTTCCATTTTGCTCTCATTAAGACCGAAAGTTTTGAGAGAAAATAGGAGAGTGTTCATCAAATTCTTTCCCAAATCTTAGATAGAAAAACGTTGCCGCCGATAATCGACTCGATTAAAGGTTAGAAACGTTATAAGCTTAAATATACATGTTAGAATTTTAAATTTTCATCCGTTAAATTTCATGTTATAAGCTTAGTTTGTTTATGATGATTTTCGAAGATCATGCTCATGTACTAAAATGTTTAGAAATTACATTTATATGCTATTATTAAGCATGTATTATGGTTATATTACAAAGTTAAGCATGTTGTTAAATTTTAGGAAAGGACCGAAAATGTGTAGGTGTAAAATGTTGATGAACATGATTTTTAATTGTTGATTTGAACATGAAATAATGATCTATGGTATTAAATAGACTTATATGAATTTAGGTAGAATTTTTGGAAAACTATAGTATATAAGTCTATGATTACCGAAAATATTTAGAAAATAATAAGTTGTGATATAATTAATGATTTAATGATATTATAGCATATTGATGATGTAGATTCATAATATAGTATTATATGAATTTATTGGAGTCTTTAAAATTAATTGGACCTAAGTCACTTTTTCAAAAGATGACTATAGTAAAATTAAATGAGTAGTTCATAATTGATAACAATTATGTTATAATAAAGATATTTATGGATGATTATGTGCTATGTGAATTTATTAGAATTTTTGAAAAATGTTTAGTTGATTAATTAAGATGATTGAAAACTATACCTTATGTGTATTAATGTTATAAATTTATTTTATCAAGTATAATTACATAATATGTTCTAAAATAATGTTTTAGCCATAGTATGATTTTAAAGGAATTTTTGGAACAAGAATTGTACATTAAAATAAAAAATTACATAAGAAATTGAAAAAGTCAAAATGTTGACTTTGAGTTGACTAAAGTCAAAATTGTTGACTAAAGGTTGACTTGGTCAAAATTGTTGACCAAAAACATTGACCAAGGTCAAAGGGCACGTAATTCGATAATACGTGATCTATGTGACGTAGTACGTTTAGTAACAATGTAACTTACGTTACGTAAGTACATTAAAACGTACATTATGTGCTAAAAAGATAGAATATCTCTTATATGTTAAGAAAATTTATAATCGACATCAATTAATTAGGAAGCGTCGAAAATAAGTCCAACGTTAACCTTATTTAATGCATAGAGCGTTATGAGCGATGTTAGTGGTTATCGAGCGTGACCAATGTACTAAAGTAGTTCTTACGTTAAGGTGAGGCGATGGATTGAGCGTTGGCGTAGAAAGGGATTATAGAAAAAATCGGTTTTGAAAGGAAGACCATACCGGTGGGCTTTATTCGAAAACCCTTTTATTTACTTGCTTTACGCAAATGAAAAGTATTTATTCTGATACTTGATTGAGAAATGATATGATTACACCCAAAGTGTTTATGTTTTATGTATGGATCTATCATGTTGTTGGGCAAGCCAACTATGAAAGTATATATATATTGTTGTTGTGGTGACTTGATCGTTAGGTAGCTCCCGATGATGAGAAAATCGATATCGGACCCTATGTCGGATGCTAAATTCTGGCAGGGGTTACGTGCACGAGTAAGGTATTTGTGTGCGAAAGGATAATTCTCGACGATCATCGCGCCCGTGGGAGGTGGCCACCTCTACGGTCGAGATGAGTTTATGAGATGATGATGTGATATGAGATATGTGAATGATATGGATCATACAAAGAGAAAATGCTTTCGGCCGAGCAATGTTTTGAGAAATGAGAAAATGTTTTAGTAAGCCTGAGGCATTTTCAACTAAAACCACTGTGTCTTACTTATGGGCGATGTAATTTAAAGAAAATGTTTTGTGATGAGTCCATTGGTGCATTATTTGTACTCATTCTGCATATTGTTTTTAAATGTGCGGTTGGTGATGGATGAGATGGAGCGGTGTTGAGCGATCGGGTCTTTTGTTCTTGATAGTTAAACCTTGGATACACATCGTCGTATGTGTATTCCACATGCTTTCATTGTTAAATTATGAAGTCATATGTATGTTATGTTTTATCAAACCTCAAACACTTGAAACTCTAGAAATATTCTCAATATATGTCATACCGTTCGGTGTTCCTTGTCGATATTCTTTACTTAATCCGTTATTAGTGTGATCCGGCTAATCCGTACTTTGGGTTGGCGAACATTCTACTGACTATAAACTTGCTCACTTATCCGGTGCACTTATCCCCGAACACAGCACATCACTCATTTGAGGAGGTACTTTACATAGCTTTGATTTGGATCAACATCATGTTAGTCCTCTTATTGCTTTGTCGAGTGCGATGTTATTTACTTCTCGATAAAACATTTGTTTTTTGAATAAGTATTTCACTTCGTCTCGTCTTATCTTATGTGTACATCGCTCTCAAGTCGGATAACACATAATTAACCTTCACAATGGGACGCCCTTACGAAGATGACAAACCCACTAAGTAGGGTACTCAACTAAGCGCGCGCGCACTCATGATTACTCATTGAATTGAGCGTCTCGTGCAAGGCACACAAACTACTCATTAAATTGAGCGTCTACATGCGCATCAGATTACTCGTTAAGTTGAAACATCTACATGCAAGCGGCGTCCACATTGGATCTCGTCAAATTATGCCCTTTATTTGGGAAGATATACACTTCTATATCTGATCTAAATACATTTCGACTAAAACCAAGTCTAAGCTATATTTGTACCTCTCGGGGAAAATATACACTTGATACAAAGTCTAAATACATTTACGACTAAATACAAAGTCTAAGCTATATACAAATCATTCTGACTTCGAGCTCCACCCGTGGGACTCACTAAAAGCTGCACCGATTCGAACAAAATCTCGGGTCGGGTGAATACCGGAACAAACTCGGTACCTCCACCCATCGATGAGGTCGGCACCACCACGACTGCTCCAGTGCACTTTGAGATGGCACGGATGGGTCCCGACACGAGGGGCATTCTTGGAAACAAGTCTGCACCGAGGTTACACCGGCCCTTGAACTTGGCCTTTGGCAGGATCACGACCTCGCCCCGACACCGCCTTTCCCTTGACACGAGGTCCTCGGGCGTTTCCATCTGCCGACGATCGCCCCCAGGCGCTCTCCTTTCGGCGGACCCGGCAGCCGGAGTACCTCGGCATGATCAAGCATAGCCACCCCCACCTCGGGTCTTGACTCTCGTCCTTTGGGGCGGTGTGGATTCACCGACGAGTGGGGCATACGTCGCTTACGGACGAGCTCGTACATTTGAATATACTTTACGATGGAATCGAGGCAGTCTCTAAACTTTTTACTGTTGGGCCCCTCCTCGTCCCTCAGCACCATGCCCTCGGCAAGCAAGCTCTGAACTCGATCATCGGCTTCTGATATGGTAACTCCACTAGATCAGTGGATTTCCTATTCATACTCTGCATGCTCCTCCGATATTCGCTCCAGCTTCTCCTGAGCCAACTCGAGCTGCTCCTCGCACTGCATTAAGCGCCCTTGGATCACGTCGCCAGATGGGTCCGCCCCCTGGACTTCGAGATGTGCAATACTTAGCTTCAGAGTCTCGTTCTCAGCCAGGAGGCGAGCCACCTCGCGATCGGCCTCGTGCAACTTCTCCCTCAGCTCGGAAAGCGATGCCGGTGACATCAGCCGACCAAAACACGAGTCGATTCGGTGGCGACTCTCCAAAAGCAGCACCTCCTCGTTCTTCTCGGCTAAGGCACCTCGGGCCTCTTCCGGTTTAGTTTACGGATCATGATCGAGCCGAGATATTAAGCGGAATGCTAAAGCAAACAAAAAAAAAAAGGAGAAAGGACAAACACGTTCAAAAGGCGTCTTTTATTGATAACAGAGCCAAAGTACAAAGGCTTAGGATACTAATGATCCCAGCAATATTTAACCTATTACATTATGGTCGTTGACCTCGGCTGCCTTGTCGGAGTCGCCGACCACCTGCTCCTGCTCTCGGCCTCCACTCGTCCCGCCTCCCGGCCTCGGCTCGAACCTCGTGAGGAGTTCACAAGCTCGGGTCTTCATCCTCCTTGCACCTTTGGACCATGGCCTCGGTAGTCGGAAGAGGCGGAGGATGATGAGCCTCTACCACGGAAGGGGCCGTCTCGGCGATCACTCGGGCGTAATCCTTTACACACCACCGAGGTGCGACCTCAACCCAACCGTGCTGACCTTGTCAAGCCGGGCATCGAGACCGCCAATCCCTCCGGTAGGAGGATACCACAGGGGCACGAGTCTGCGGCGGATCGGAGATGAAGGAGGAGAAGGTCTCGGACTCAATGAGCTTCTGGCGAAGGCCTTGACATCGGTCCTTGCCCGCCACACAAGGCACTCGTCACAGTCGGCGAGTTTCTTCTCGCCTCGGCCGCCTCCTCGCGGGCTCCCTCCACTTCGGCACGGGCCATCTGCAGGGCCCGGTTCTTCTTCTTGATGGCGGCCTCGGCAGCGGCCCTCGCAGTCTCCGCCTCTACCCTCGCGGCAGCCAGTGCGGACTTCGGCGGCCGGGTTCCCCTCCAGCACCTCGTACCGGGAGACGCTCTCCACCACGAACCCGGCCACGCGGTGCAGCTCATCCGCAACCGACGCCACATCCTGCATACCCAACAGTCAGCATCACATAACACAAAAAGTACAAGGGAATATGGCAGAGGCTTATACCTTGGGAAAGGATATGGAGAGTCGGAGGTCGGCACCTCGAACGTAATGCGGGTGCGAGTCCTCCTCCCCGCGGTCGGACTCGAGGTCGGCTGGTGGACAGCCACCAGTTGGTTCAGGTCGTCCACGACCTCAGGCGGCTGAGCAGGCTCGATCCTCTCCTTCTTTTTTGGTGGCACTTGGCCCGGAGATGGCGTGTGGGATGACGAGGCCGGCGCCTTGGTCTTCTTCTCATGATCGAGCTTCACTACGACAAAGAGAAAATTTTTTGTTCAGCACAACGAGGTCGGACATGTGAGCAATAAAAAAAAATATATGGGGATGCCCTCACCCCGATCAGACCCCGCTCCCGATGCCTCTGACCTATAAACGCTCAGCCCGGCATTGTTCAGGTCATCCTCGGTGAAATTAATAGATAATATCTCACCGAGGTTGTTGAGCTCTTTCTCCATGTAGCCAGGGCTTGACCTTCACGTCCATCGTCTTACTAAGGCTCAACTCATACCTCGGATGCCCATCACCGAGAAAAAATACCTATTTTGCCAATGGGACACCTTAGAAGGGGCCGCTACCTTAAATTTCTGCCGAGGAGACAGATAATACACTCCTCCTATAGTCTTGACACTAAAAAAGCGCATCAAGACCTCGAAGGAGAACTCCTCGGCAATGCCATGGCAGGAGAGCCCTAGCCCCACCACCGACCTAATGGAATTCGAGGTCAGCTGACATATGGGGATCTGGAAATATTCTTGGATACTAAGGAAAATTGGGGCCAAGGGAAACCTAAGGCCAACTCTCAAGGCATGTACATATACGGTAATAAAACCCTCCGGAGGGGCCATAGCCCTATCATCAGATCGCGGCGGCACCACCACGTCTCCTCCGGGATCCGGTATTCCTTCGCCATTTCAAAAAGGTCCTCCACTGTCAAACTCGACCTCGCTAAACCCACTCTGTATCCATCCCATAATGATGATACCGGCGGGACCCTAGCACTAATTCCTATCGACCTACCCAAAAGATTATAGCACATATAATCTTTAATATCGGTGGCACTATCGGGAGGAAGGCGGACGGCCGAGAGGAAGGCGGACGGCGGGCCGAGCAGACTCGAGAATGTTGAGCGAGAAGGCGAAGGAGAGATGAAGAATACATACTTACTTTTCGGCAGGTATCTTTCTTCTTCAACAAGTTTGGAAAAAAATTGGGAAATTTAAAGCTGTATTCTACGAAACAAAGTGTGGAAGAAGGAAGTGAGCAGTTGCCTTACTTGGGCTATTTATGGAACAAATGGCGCTAAAACCACCGTTTAACTTCACGTGCTATCCACGATTTGATGTGGAGTTGGCCTACGATTTGGCGCCCAACTACCGTCTGGCGCGTATGATGTACTCTAGGGTAAGACAGACCCCGATCGACCGTGCAATCATCACTCGGACCTCGGCATCCTCGGAAGCGGCGCCACTCGAGTCGCGCCTCGGCGTCCTCGGAGCGGCGCCACTCGGTCGGACCTCGGCATCCTTCGAGATGGCGTCGAGACCTCCGGAAGGCGGTGGCACTCGGTCGGACCTCGGCGTCCTACCAGCGGACATCGCCTACCATCGAGGAATTGTGTCGACTGCATCCTTCCAGCGGACATTCACATGCGACAGAACAGGCGGCTCTAGTCCATGTGTTCCGGCCGGAAAGGCGGTCGCCTCGCCTAGTTCGAGACCTTGGGAAATAATCGACGTCTCAAATCGGACCTCGATATCATCGAAAGGATATCTACCCGGATCGGACCTCGGTACTACCCACGCGGTGTCGCTATCAGTCGGACTTGACATCCTTCCGACGGACATCTTTGTCCAGCGAGGCGACTCGTGTCGGTCTTGACAAGCGGTGCATACCGAGCGGTGATTACCCAACTCGGTTCGAGCCGAGATCGTCGGATCAAACCCTAACGTCGAGAGATCTAAAACCTTCGACAACAACCTTAGCGAAGCAACATCCCACCTCGGCGAGCGCATTCTTCACTTCCTCGGCATGGTTGTTACTCAACTATTCGGGGAGGCTATGATGGGATATGGCCCAACCGCTCGGGCCAGCGACAGGCCCAAGCAGTGGGCACGACATTATCTTGACCACGCGATTAAGCGAAGGCCCGGCCTCAAACCTAACCGACCTCAAACCCTAATCGGCCTCTAGCCTACACGGAGGCTAAGAGTCCCTACATGCGAGAGGAAGAGTCCCTACATACGAGACCCTACATGCGAGAGGAAGAGTCCCTACACGGGAGGGGATCAGATCCCGCCTTTGGGGTCCTCAGATATGTAGAAATAGGAGTTAGATCGAAGGTAGAAAGGTTGGAAACTTATTGAATGCTAAGAGCTTTTAGCTACACTCACTGTAATCAAATCATAGTGAAAGTATTAAGGAATCACTCCTCCGTGGACGTAGATCTTATTCTCGATCGAACCACGTAAAAGCCTTGATGTTCTTTACTGCTTTACACAAATCTCGTATATTAACATACACTAGATTTATCACAAAGCAAATAAGAAAAATCGATAGAAATACAAAGCAAATAAGAAAAATCATCGACGCAAGTTTTAAATGAAAGGATTTAAAAAAAAAAACTTTGATTTCGTTAACATTTGATTCTCAAAGAAAAGTTACCAAGAGATTTCTTTAGAAATCAAGATGAAGTTTTCACATGCATAAGATGACATGAAGTGTTCATACAATTTTCGATCAAGATATACGCGACACTAGACCTATCTAAGTGGTTTACGATTTTCGGTTAGAGAGGAACCGAACCGGAACCGAATGGTTTTGGTTAACCGAAAACCGACAATTCGGTTATTGGTTCGGTTTTCGGTTCCAATGTCTATAATTTTTTCGGTTAATGGTTAACCGAGAATCGTTCGGTTTCGAACCGAAAAACCGATTTTTAATTATAAATTTAATTATTATCATTATTATTATTATTATTATTATTATTTACTTTTAACTTTTAATAGACTAATTATAAAGTAAAACTTAAAAACCCTAGAATGTAATTTGATTTTCATTTTCATGCATGACGGCCTCTCTCGGCTCTCTGAATCTTTGAGATTTTCATTCTCTCGGTCTCGGACCTCGGTTCTTCATCCGGCAACGCCGCTGCCTTTCCGCTCTCCTCTTCCTCTTGCTGGTTGCCGTCGGCCCGTCCCTGCTCGCCGTCGGCCCGTCGGTAGCAACGTCCCATAGGTTTATTTAATGTAGCAAATTGTTTGTACTTGTTTGCTTAATTGTAAATGGTTCACTCGTTCGAGGTTACGAGAAGGACAAAAGAAAGAGCTAGGCGAGAAAAGAAGAAAGAGCGAAAGAAGAAGAGCTATATTAAACATCTGCAGTTTGGTGATAATACTCTTCTTGTGTTTATTTCTTATTAAAGCTTCTCTTGAAGTTTTGAGGGTTCTACCTGCATTAAATAATGAGTTGTTTTTTTCTTGTCTTGCTTCCGTATTTTATCTCCAGAATACCATTACCATACCATATCAAGTTGAGCAGGAGTATAATTGGAATAATGTTATGTGTATTGAAAAAATCGAAAGAATTTCATGCTTAAAAATGTATATCTATATCGTCTCCTATGATGTCATGTAGTAATATTCCTCTAATCCGATGCTGTGTTTTCCAGTTTTTCATAGTTAGTGGTATGTGGAATGTTAAACATCCCTATTTTGATTTTCGTACAATCCTTTTGGCATATTATTAAAATATTACAGTTATGGTATTTTTTGGAGGTCCTTTATGATTGTCATTATCTTATCTAAGCTAACCATGTGAAATATGCATATTGTGTTGTGCTTTTTGATACATTCAATGTTTCATAGGTGATAGGTGTATGAATTGAGTTCAGAAATTTTTTATCACTTCCAAGTTACTGTAATTTGCGGCTGTTGCCTAGTGAGCTCAAAAAAATTTCGGTTTTTCGGTTAACCGAAAACCGAACCGATATAACCGATCGGTTTTTGGTTAACCGAAAAACTTAAACGGTTCGGTTTCGGTTCCAATTTTTTGGAGATTTTGGTTGATTAACGAAACCGAACGTTCAGAACCCTCACGACACACATGTTTTGGCACGATATGTGCATGTGAGATGTGAATATGTATGTGTGCACAAATAAATAACACGTCACAAGTTTAATAAGTATGCATGTGGAGAGTGTACATGTGGGCACGCATATAAGTGGATGATGTGACATAAGTATGTGGATATGTGAGCGATATGGCACGAGCTCTTTAATATAGTAATTTTGTTTTATCCAAAAGTTAGATGATTTGAATACGAGTAATCACTACCCGTTTAGTAGGGTGGGAAGCTATGTTGCATGGGGAAGGGTAGAGTAATTTATCGCCATTATGACTTTCTTGGGAAGTTACAAGTAACCTATCACTTGAATAAATAAGGAAACCCCTTTCAACTTCTTCTTCTCTCTCCCTCTCTTATTCACGCCAACCCCTTCTTCTCCCACTCCACTTTAGATTTTTCTCTCCAAAACAATATACACACCACCGCCTCCCACTCTTCCTTGTCGGCAACCCCTTTTCATCCACTACTGCCGTCGTTTTTCTTCTCACCAAGGCGGAGCACGTCTATTCCTTAATGGGCTGAATCTATAGGGCCAAGGAGGAAGTCCTTATCATCTTTTTCAAAGGATTTTCATGAGCTTCAAGAGGTATAAAATCCTTCTTCTCTTTTGGTAAAATCAGTAGTGGGGGTAGGGAAAAATATTAAGTTTTTGCCTATGCATTTTCATATACTTTCCTTGTTTCGCAAATCTAAAGAGGGAGATGTTCTGTAGGGAAATATGATTTACCATGTTTCCGATGATTTATTTTTAATATTTAATTTATCATACATTGATTATATTCCTAATATACTTTTATATAATTAATTGTAATACATATGAATTTTTTTGTATTAATCTGTGAACTTATGGTATAATTGATCAATGACTGACTCCAACTTTGATCTTCTGGACTGTGTCCAAGTAACCTAATCTCCAATACTGGGTAAGAACAATATATGGAGGCACCAAATTTTCTCTCTCCTATGTAGATTTCGAAATATATTATTGTAGATGTGTTGATCTTGGCTTTCTTCTTCTTCACCCTATATTTATAGTGCTCTCTTTAGAATCTTAATCAAATTAGGATTCTTATACATCTAATAAATAAAATAATTATCTTATATCTTGAAGATAATTTATTTCTAGAACAATTATCTCTTGATATCTTTAGATATCAGATAATCTTATCTAAACCAGGAGATATATTAAATATATAATACAATTAAAAAAGCTCAATCCCAATAGAACTATATAGGTGAGATGAAAATCATATAGGCAGTAGACCTTATTGGGTCAGTTCAGGGATAAAATATAAGGAATAAAGATAGACATAAAATAAATTAATTATATTATGTTCAATCCAAAACATAAATTAATTCATAAACATTTATTAAAATTTTACTAAAAATAAATGCTAACTTACCCCTTTATTATCGAAGTTGAGTCGGATTTATACTTAGATTTACGTATCCCCGTATTTAAGATATTGTACGTCCATTAATTATTTATAGTATTCTGACTACTTAAATTAGTTAATCTCTTAATAAATTTCTTAAGTAGTACCACTCAACTTTATTATTATAATAACCCGAAAAATTTAAAACTTTTATTAGTGATGCTTAGACCAATTATTTGTGGTTCTTAGACCTTAATTATGTTTAAGGTAACCAGCGAAATGAATTAGAATCGATTCGGAGATCGAAAACTAGAGAAATAAAAAACTAGTGACTAGTCCTACCTGATTAGGGTTTTACAATAGCTGAACACATAATGAAAGATCGAGAATGAATCTTAATAAAAGGATTTCATTTCTAGAATCCTCTCATGAAAACATGTGAGAAGCGAAGAATGAGAATTTTCGGGCATCTTTGCGATCGGTCTCAAAGTACTATTCTGAGCGGATCAACTTCGGTCCGTGCTAATCATGATAATTAATTATAACAATCAAAATCATGAAGGAATATAATATTTTTAATTTAGAATTTATAAGAATCAAATTCTGAAAGAAATTCCTGAAGAACTTAACCGAACGCCGGGAAAATATATCGGAAAAACCCTAAATTGATCCGAACAACCCGAAACTCGAAACAATGGTCTAAATCAATAAGAAATGATTCATAAGACTCAAATTAATTATGAAAGCTCAAGAATTCAATAGAATTTTGAACGAGCATAATTTAATCACAAGACGCTGTTTTTCCGCGATAACTCGGAATTGACTTATCGGATGTCATCCGAACTTCATGAAATTATTATAAACAATGAAATAAGTCTTTTTAAGGCTATCTAAGAAAATAAAACCTTAAGGTTCCGAGAAATCAATCGAAAGCACGTTAAAACTTAAAAGAGTCGGTAATAACATGTCAAATCGGGTAATTTAACCATTCATTCTCCCAAGTACCACCAAGACCACTCCAAATTAGCTAATGACAGCCCTTTAGGCTGCCAAGACAGTGGAGAGTCGTCCATTACAGCCTTCACCTTTAGAACACAAATTCTCTCTCTTTTTCAAACTTTTCTCTTTTGTTCTTCAAACTTTTGAGCTTTAATCCCCATTTCAAACCATTCCAACCCTCAAATAATTATTCTAAGACCATACAAAGGTAGCATTCATCATTCTCTTCATTTATAATGGGTAGAATTTTTTAGATTTTGCTTGAATTATTTATTGAAAACCCTAGTTTTGCTCTCTATTTTTTCGTGACTTTTGGGCAATCAAATGCTCTCAAGCCATGAATGAAATATGCTTAGATATATATTCTAAGGCTGTAGTTAAAGTTTGAGAATTTTGGAGCATGTTTAATATTTTTGATTTATGTTTTATTTCTTTTTATATGAGATAAAGCATGCTATTGTGAATATTATTTGATATTGTTGCTTGTTAAATTAAGTATGTAGAATAAATATGATAATTTTTAGAATATTTTTGGATTTTTTTTTTGAAAATACTGTGAGCTTTGTGGCATTTTTAAGCCATGGTTTGATTTTCCTTTTTGAAAAATAGTTGAGATATCGTGTTTAATATATGATATGAAAATCATATATGAATCTTGGAATTTTTGAAACACATCTCCTATTTTTCATGAAAGAACCGATTATATGTATATATTTCTAATCTATTGTTTGATTTTTATTTGTTGAAAATAGTTGAGGTATAGTGTTTAATATATGATATGAACATCATACATTAATCTTTAAATTTTTGAGACACTACTCCTATTTTCCTATGAATACGAAAACTATATATATATATATATATATATAAGGATTTATTTGATTTCATTTGTTGAAAATGATAGGATATTTTATGTTTAGAAATAATATGAACCTAATATGCATTGTTGGGAATTATTGAACACATATATAAAATATGTGTGAGGACAAAAAGAATTCCAAGCATTTGGTTCATATTATAAATATTAGTTGATGTTTAATGTTAATATTACATGTTTATTTCATATATAAAAATATTGTGAAGGAATGAAATTTATTGAATATATATACTTACATTTTCATAATTACCGAAAATGATTATGTAGTGAAAAGCATGTGTTATAATTTTAATGTATGGTATGAGATGATATTTCATGTTTAGTACATGATATAAGCATGATATGATTTTTGTGGAATTGATTGAACACCAATGCTCATTAAATCAATAATGCCGAAAACTTGGTAATTTTTAACCTATGGTTTGAAATTTTATATGATGATATTGAATTGAAAATTAAATTCTATAGTATGATAGGAGTATAATATGATTTTATTGGAATTTATTGGATACATATGCTAATTATTGTTAATTATCGAAAACATAGCAAAATGGTTAAGTATGAGTTTAATTCTAATGTTAAATGATGCTATGATAGTTAACTATAAGCTTGGAATGAATGGTTGTGATTGTGATGAATGAATGAAACACTTATACACACATACACAATAGTTTTGCATTATGTTAGAAATTAGGGTTTTCTAATGCTTTAGTATAGTTTATGTTGTGTACGGTGTTGTATGGTGTTGAATGGTTTATGTTTATGTTGTGCTGACAAACAAAACCCCAAACGTAAACAGTATAATACTTTATGTACGAGAATCCAAAAGAAATCGACCAATTTCGATAACTTAAGAAAGAATTAATGAGAATCAAAGTTAGACACAAATTAGAGTTTTCTTTTAATAAAATGATACTCAAATGAGTTCCTAAGTTAGAAAAACCAAAAGCCGAGCTACAACGTTGATACTCAATAACGACAACCCAATACGACGTTCGATCGAGCGTTAAGAAAACTCGACAACGAATAGTGATTATACAACTTATACAATCTCCGACGAGTTAAGAGAAACAAACAATGTCATAATGTGTAAACAACGATTCGAACATAAGATGTCGATCCTTATATCTCAAAAGTCGAGTTAATATTCCCTAAGGAATTCATAAAGTATTTACTTACATAATAGCATGTGATCACTTGAGTCATAAGTCAAGACTCTCCTTTATTCGTCGTGTTAATACGACAAGCCGTCAAGCATAACCTACTAGGATGTAACTATAACTGTTAAGTCTAGATAGTGGCTTGAAAATATCCTAATATACCAATCATAACTTGATTACCGGCAATCTATAACGTAATAACGTTTAGAAGAACACTAAGGTTAAGAGTCGAGGATAGACTCGTAGTATGTGACTCATAAGTTGAAGTTCACCTATGAACGATGAAGTAATATAGTTTGGGAATTGAGAATGTAAAATAATAGAAATTATCTTAAAACAATCACATGAAATCATAAAGAAACCCTAATTGGGAATTTTAAGTCGTAATTTATAAACGACCTTCGATCGATAGAAAGAATCTAAGAAATGCTATTTTCTTATGAAGGGTTTGATCGTACGTAGTCGGCAAGGAAGGACAATCATACCTGCTCACTTAGAACCACTATCTTTGGATTAGCAGGTGGGCTCTCTTGAAACAAAAATGTTATGCATAACTCAAAGCATGATTTACAAAGCTTTATGAAATATTATCACATGAAATGTTATTGACTGCCAAATGTTTATGTTTTGTTGTGATCTATCGAGATTGGTATATCGATGTGGTATGTGAATGTGTTGGTCCACCAGCGTTAAAAAGGGTAATGATCGGATCCGACTTAGTTAAGGGCTAACTCGGATTGTGTACACGTGTGACTATGTGTCAAGGTTAGCTACCTCGACCGGTCACGGCGACTATGTATAGGTGACCACCTCCATAGTGCGCTAATGAATGAACGAATGAATGATCAGATATGGAACAACGTGAATGAAATAGTCAGGCCTGACGCTTTTGAGAAATGATAAAATATTTGATAGGCATGAGTCTTTTAACTAAAATCCTCATGTGCTACTGTGGGCAGTTCAATAACTTTTACAAAGAAAATATTTTCGGCAATGGGTCCACTGAGTACTTTTGTACTTAGCCCTACATATTCGTTTTTGATGTGCATGTTGAGCAATGATTGATGATGGGTGTGAGGTGGTGCAGAGTGGCAGTTATTTTGATGCTTTATTAGAAAGGTTTCTAGAACTTTGGGCATGTATCGTCATATGCATGTCCACACGTTTATTGCTGCCTAACTCTGATATTATTTTGATGTCTTGATTATAACTGCTTTCATACCGTATTGAACTTGAGGTTGTACCTCGTTCCTTGAATTATGCCCTGATTGGGTTATATTTGAACCTTGAACCTTTAACCTTTTGACGAGTACTTCTGTGACTTGAGTTGGTATTGAATAGCTTATCATTTTTTAGTCTATGCGTTATTGAGTAGTTAAATGGTTAATTGCATTGATTAGTTATGTTTATATCCGCTGCTTTATCATACCGGTGACGATCTATATGATCCGTACTTCCTTTGAAAGTCAGGTCGTCACAATTATCGTACCTGAGGTAACTCGGGTTTAGTACAATAAACCTTTTAAGCTCCTTCAGGGGACATCATCATCCTAAACGGATACGGTTACTCAATACAGATAACCAACATAACATACAAGCACTGCCACACTCAAGAAACGGAGAATATTGGGTTATCTTATATAACTCTCACCCATAATAAGTTAAAATGATGATCAACAACTAATAATCATCTAAAATTTTATCGAGGTTTAGATCAATGTAAAGTCACTAAGACCTAGGTTTTTCACGACGGTTAAAAAGAAGTAATCATCTCACTGTAATCCATCAATATGCTAAGACGTACCAACATAGACAAACAACAAAGTCAAGTTATTTCTTATCTATACTGCAACTTGTACCAACAACTCGTCATCAAGTTGTCTCAGCTGTGATTCAGGTTTATATCTCAACTAGCTCAATCAATTACACAGACTTCTATGATCTTCTATACACTATATGATCTAACCTTTGTATGAGATAAATGAACAACATATGCAATCAGTAAACAATTCAGATAGGAGATCGGAATAGTGATAACAGGAAATATTATATACAAGCTCAACCAATTTGCATTTAGTATACAAATTCAACATGTTCTCCCTCACCCTTGATGACCTTGTGATGTTCAAAATATGTTTTATATTGAAGATATATGTAGTAACCCGAAAATCTTATGGTCCTAATTAGAGCCTAATTAAGTCCTAATTAGGGGCTTAAAGGCATTGCATCCCTAGAATTTATAAAAAAATGCTTGATTAATTAGAAAGTGATAGAAATTCGATTAATTTATAATCGAATGAGTAGAATTTGGAAGAAATGGATATTATTTAGAAATGAGTTTATTTATGATAAAATGTTATATATATGATTATTATTGTGTGCTTGGATGAGAAATTGCATTAAATAGAAAATGTTCTAAAAATATGGTATTAATTATCATTTATGTGCGATTTGTTTATAAAATGAGATGAAATAATGTTTAAGCTATTAAATAGCTTAAATAAATTTATTTTATTTATATCTAGTGATAAAGAAATTATTCTTTATGATTTTTGAAATTTATGAATAAAGAGAATTATTATTTGATTATTGGTATATATATGAAAGAGTTAAATTTATATTTTTATGATGTGTATTCCAATAATGGATTTAATTATTTTGGATATTTGTATTAATGAGGAAATTGAGTTTTTCTATCAAAGAATATTAATGTTCAACATTTATAATTTTAGAAAAATGCTATTGCAATTTTCGAAAATTGTATGAAAAGAAAAGAAAATGAATAATTAAATAAAATAAGCTATACATATATGAACCTTCTAGAATATTATTTATTATAAGATCATCCTCAAGCTCATTTTCTCCCCAATTTTTGGCACACACACACACAACATACACACACAAAAAAATTTCAAATTTAATTCATGTTGTAAGTGTAGAATTGATAGGAAATCATTCCAGAGAAGGTAAATACCTTGTTTAATCGAAGTTCTTGTGATTTAAATTGAAGAACATTATCTTCTCATGTATGATAGTGTTCGAAAATTTCATGCTTTGATTTAAGGTTGATTTGTTTAATTTTTGTTATGTTTATTGATTTAATTATGCTTATGAAGCTTAAATAACATAATCTATGGTTTAAATTCTTTAAATTCATGAAGTTGATGAATTAAAGTAGCATGCATAAACCCTAATTTTTGTATGTGAATTATGTGTTATGATTTGATTAAATTGAGTTTAGACATGATTTGATAAAAGAAATTGGATTAAATTGAAAGTATACATAATCCTAAATTTTCGAAAAATATAGGGTTGGATGAACTTTGAGTTGTTGATTTTATTTGATATATTTGATATGATTTTTGAGATCTAGAGTATAAGTAATGCTTAAGTTGAATTTATAAGATTTTATGAACTTGAAATGTTAAATGTATGCATGATTCCTAATTTTCAAAAATTAAGGGGGTTGGATGAACTTTGATTTCTTGATTTTATTTGATGTATTTGATATAATGTTTGATATATATGGTACAAATAATGCTTAAGTTGAATTTATGGGATTTTATGAACTTATATATTAAAAGATGAAAAAATAAAGTTTAGTGTTAAGTTGTGGATTTATATGATGAACTTGATTAAGATTGGAATTGATCATGGATTGATGATCATTGATGGTGAATAAGTATGAATGTGAGTTGTTTGATGTTAAATGGATTGTTGATTGTGAAATTCATGAAATTACATAATATGTGTGGTTGAAGCGCATAATAGAATTATGGTATAAATAAATGAATTTGAAGTTGTTTTATGGTGTTAAATGTGTATTGAGACATATGGTGATGATTTGGTAGAGTTTGGGATAAATTTAGTTGGTTTGGTATTGAAATGGCAATGCATTTTACAAACTTTACTCTGTCGAAATTTTGTTAGAATTTATTTATTAATGAGACGTTATAAGGATTTAATTGGTAAACTTATAATAAGTGTTTAAGTGGAATTTATTCATTTGATTGCTTTGAGTTAAAGTATAATTGTTGTACATTGATGGAATTAAGTATAATTTGCTTGAAATCTTTTGATAATGGCATGTCATATAATTTACAAAGATTGTAGTTTATTAAAGAATGAGTCATGAAGGGATGCAATAGCCTAACCTAATCTTAGATTTAGATAGAATTAAGAGTGAGATGTGATATGTTCTAGCGAATAAGAATGATGTTCTTGTTCGATTCTTGATAAACTTTATGCGATCTATGTTGATTAAAGGATCGAGTAAGAATAGAGGAAGCTTGAAGGATCAGTGAGAAGAAAAAGAAGTGAAAGGCGAAAGTGCAGTCCGGTGGTATCGTCGCCAGTGGGTATAAATATTTTCTATAATGATATGCTTATGCTTTTATATACTTTCAAATGATATGATATGATATGTTTTTGTATAAGAGGATGATATTATATGATATGCATTTATTTGAAAAGTTAACTGACTTGCCAAAGTTTTGAGCATGAGCATAAGCATAATGCACTACCTATCCACGAGAAAGAAAGAAAAAGAAAGAAAGAAATGACCGACGTCGGGTATGACCGTAGTTGGTAACCTTAGGGACCAACTCGGGTATGTGATGTTAAAGTGTTTGAGAAGAAGGCCTACTTCTCAACACGCAGAAATAATTCATGGATATGGGAAGGAAAAGATAAAGTGTCATGCAGTCATGAAACATACATATGCATATGTTATGATATTATGAGAATAAAAGCAAGTAAATATTTATTTATGAAAGCATTATGTTATGGCAAGTCAAGTATATAGCCCTATGGGCAAAGTTTATTTTTATGTTTTGGCGATTACCCACTGAGTGCATTTTGTACTCACGCCCTGCATATATTTCTAAATATGCAGGTTGAACTCGAGAGGATCCTGGAATCGAATGCTGCGCAAAAGAGCTCTCTAGATGATTTGATTTATGATAAATTGTTTATTTGTTGATGTTGTCATTTGATGTTATCAAGTTTGTCGCCCTGAGTTTTATGTCTTCATACATAATTCTCAGCTATACTTTCCGTTGCCGAACTTTGGCCTTTACCTGTTTATGTGTTCTGCTAAGATAAAGTGATCATGTTCAATGCTCTGTGAATAAGGATTACTCGAATGCTCAGAATTGTTTTCATTGGATTCAATATTATATCTTGAAATCATTGTCAAACCATGCTTTGAACCTTTGAAGAATTCTTATGGTTGTTGAAACATGCTTGAATATGTCCATTCTCGATATTGGTTATTCCGTTTGGATTTTCTGTCTTCCACCATTGTTCTTCATTCAATTTTTTATTGCGGTGTGAACATTTAAAATCATCATTTGTTCAATTCCATTTTACCTCTTTAGACCATAAACATTTGAATCCTTCTTGTGAAAAGTGGTATCTGTTGTTTGTCGAGATATTTTGATCATTATTGGCGTTATTAATTATCGAATTTTCTTCACAACCCCACGTCACGGCCTAATTACCGATTAAGTAGTCGGGCTGTGACAATATAAGTTATGGTGAACCATGGGAGTGTGTGTGTCGGGTTTTCACCCATATATATTGTCGAAAATTTTATGTGCTTAGATCTGGTTTTGCATGTACATTTTGAGTACGATATGTTGCGTTTTTAGCGTTGATTCCTTATGAAAAGTGTTAAAAAATATATGTCTTATGTGGACATGTATTTTTCTAAAAATTAAAATATGTCTATGTTGTTTTTAAAAAAATGTCAAGATGCCACTGTTGACAAAATGACAGCATTTTCACCGATTTTTAGTATAAGTGTTCATACTATTTTTTGAGTCCTTGTGAATCCAAGTCTTAACCACAATATTTATAGTGATAATGTATGTAAGTAGCCCAAAAAAATAGGAATAGGAGTTTTATAGCCTAGTCCATAAAAACATGAGTTTTATAGCCATTTTGGCTTAAAAAGACCAAAATGTCCCTGGAAAAAATTAAAAAAAAAAAGATTTTCTCTCTCTCTCTCTCTCTCTCAGCCGTGCGTACTCTCTCTCTCTCAAACGGATACAACTCTCTCTCTCTCACTCACTCACTCACTCTCTATCTCTCTCTCACAACTCACTCACTGAAAAAAAAAAAACTGAACTGAAAGTAAAAATTTCGAACTCACCGTGCACTCTCTCAACTCACTGTCTCTCACTCACTCTCTCTCGCGATTCACTCAAAACCCACAACCTGAGTGATACGGATACAGATCCACGGTACTCCCCGGATGCGGCCGAGCAAGCGGCGGCCGAAGGAGAGAGCTCCTCCACGGCGGAAGAAGCTTCTACGCCAGAGCAGTCACCGCCGTGCACGCAAGCACGCCGTCGACCTTCTACTTTGGGTCGACGAGGTTCAGGCACCGATTTGGGAGCGCCACAGCCTCCGGTGAGTAATCGTGCTTTTAGAATAGAATTTTAGTATGTACACGATAGTTTTCATGTGTGACACGATAGTTTTCATGTGTGACACGATAATTTTCATGAATGACACGATAGTGATGAAATTTCGATAGTTTTTGTGTTTAGAAACTTAGAAATTGAATTCAGATTGCTATGTTGTTGAAATTCTGTGAAAATTAGAGTGGTTCGTCATCTGCGTGTCTTGATGATCGATTTGCGGTAGCACCGTGTCGACCAACCGTGCGGTTCTTGATTGACGGTGCTAACCGTATCTGAAGATCGAACGCAGTTAACACCGTGTACATGCACGGCTGGTAAGGACACGGTGCTAACCGTGGGTACGCGGTTGGTCGGGACACGGTGCTAACCGTGCGGGTTCTTCGATACAGTTAGCACGTGTACGATTTGAATCGTGTCTGTGATTAGAACTTCATTTAGTGTATCTTGATTAATCTTGTGCATTTACTGACCTCGTTATAGGTGGTTACGACCTCATATGCAAGGCTATGCGGACGCATAAACCAATACATACGAATTGATGTGTTGCCGAGGTGAGGACATGTCTCATGCCAGCGATATATTGACGTATTCAGAGAGAGCTGCTTTGGGCATCTGCTTTGTCTCAGGAGAGGGGAAAGCGCAAATAATGCGCTGCACAATCTGATGGCCCGACAGGTTGTGGATCCTAGTTTCCGGAGTTCGAGATTTGGTTTCACGTATGTGGAACCGATATCTGATTGGGATCTTTGGGTTGCCCTAGTCTCCGGATTACGCTTTGGACCGTCTTCTTTTGATCCGAACTTAAGGCACGATATTCCCCAGACCAGCATGTTCCATAGGTTGTTTCGAGGTCGGAGGACTACTATTTGAGCTCATGACCAATTCATCAAGCAACGGTGGGTGATGATGCCATGATTACTTGAGGCGGCTTTTATATTAGTAGCATATCTCATCGTCCTTTGCCACGATAGGGAAGCCATCGAGCCTTGGGTTAGGGCGTTGGTGAGGATTTGGATATGTGGCGAGTTTTCTTTGGGGCTCCTATTCATTCGGGTCCTCTATCACGGGATTGATGCGCTCGAGGCACCCGGCGGGTAGGAGCTTCGAGGAAGACGTACCATTTCTATG
Organism: Salvia rosmarinus; assembly: GCA_036937905.1. NCBI lineage: Eukaryota > Viridiplantae > Streptophyta > Magnoliopsida > Lamiales > Lamiaceae > Salvia > Salvia rosmarinus. Next base: position 80,043 of record JAODLM010000541.1, read on the forward strand.
GTCTGTTTGGGCCTTCTGATTTGGCCGTATGAGGCCATCCCGACTTAGGGCGTATGTGTGGGTGCGAGGCAGCGAGATAGTGTTGCCGAGATGCTTGATGTGGGCTACATGGAAGTCCCAGGCCAGTATATTGGATTTTTGACGACGGTAATTTTAATCTCATGTTTAGTATTTGTTATATATTTATTAAATACATTATAATCAATAATGTGTATGTGTTTTGTAGCGTTTATGTCATCCTATCTTGGAGCGCTGGAGGCCGAGTTAATGAGGCATACTACTTGAGCTATCTGAGGGTGATCCGATGGCTATTCGGTTTGTGCTGCGGGCGGCATGCGAGCGCACATGACGAGCTGCGCTGAGCCACAGCAGTGCACGTGCATGAGAGAGTGCCCGAGAAGGGTGGCGAGCATGTCCCGATCATGCGGCGAGTGGCGGGCGGTGGGAAGGCTGAAGTGCGAGATCATCTCGGGTTGTTGAGCCCATCGACTGGCGTCTCGATCGCGATCGGCGTCGTAGACATGAGGAGGCACGAGCGGACCGCGTGTGCTGCGAACACGCCCGAGTGTTCGACTAGGCGAGGCCTCCATTGCTTTCTGTGGCTGCGGCGTCCGTCGTGCCATTGTGGACGACGATTCGGAGAGGGCCTCGTAGCTCGAGTGGATCGGCGTGTGTTCGGCGATTGGCAATTTCTTGGCGCAGATCTTGAGGCGTAGATCTCGTACCCTATATCTGCGTGGGAGCTCGCCGCTGCCGAGCATGTCGATCGGGCGCTCGATCCCGGCATGAGGAGGGCCGCTGTACACCGAGCGATCGCTACACGGCGGTCTATCCGGAGGTGCCCGTATTAGCCACCGCGATGCGCTTCACGGCGGTCGATCCGAGAGGAGGGCCCGCACTATCCACCAATGATACGCTTCATGGCGGTCGATCGGAGGAGGGCCCGGCACTAGCCACCGGCGATCGGGTCGTCGGTGTTTAGTCACACTACCAACGGAGATCGGCGGCTCGAGAGCGATCGTGCACGAGGTGATGGATCGTCGATGGTGGGGATGCGACATCGGAGATCCTGCATTGAAACCCCGCACCCACTCCGTAGAGTATAGTACCCACAGGCGCGACGAGACTTGAGATTTTTAGGCGATCGGGCCGGATGCTTATGTCGTGGCTAATTTGAATCGACATATTATGACTCAAGCACTATTCGATCATATCACCGACCCAGTTTTGAGTACAGGCGAGGTACTTTATTACAACATTTATTCAAATTTTATTTATATATTTATAATTGAATTAATTGTGTTCTTTTTTATGTGTGTGTTAGGTTATGGGTTGTACACCTTGTATATACATTGGAAAGTAATCAACCCACGACATCACCTTGATGTATTATTGCCCATGATCAATGGCCTCGATGCGTTATAGCACCGATTGGATTTTATGTAAGTTTGAAATGTCTTTAAATTTATTTTAACTCATCCGATTACGGTATAAATTATTCCGGCTAAATTTATTCATTTATGCAAGCAACGCTGCGTGAGTTAGCCTTTCGTCCAAATGATCCTATGGGCTATAATGTGGTATCAAAGACCACCTATCCACGATGGCAAGTACTCGATGACTTGATAGCGATGGTACAAGGGAGCGATGCTGCAGAGCATACCAAACCGTGGTTGTGCGCTGATATGGTAAATTTATTACCCCATTTCTATTATTTTTCTATCCAATTGAATGTAAACTTTAAAATTATCAATGTTGCAGATACTAGCCATCTGTAACGTCGGGGGCAATCACTGGGTCACAGTTCGCATATCTACTCTTGCATGGACTCTTGAGGTGTATGATTCACTGTCGTACAACCCTGACTCTCAGGCGATCAGACGTTACAAGATATTGCCCATTATTCGGCTTTTCCCTCGACTGATGAGGTTAGCTGGATTTTTGAGCAACAATCCATTGAAGACGCCACATAATGAGTATCTGACATTGGCGGAGGTGCCCGATGATGAGCAGTACAGGCAGACTGACTCAGTGAGTTGCGGTGTCTTTGCATGCCTCTATATGTATCGCCTCATCACAGGTATGCCTCAGAGGTTACATAACAGTCGACGTTACATACTAGCTCAGCGTACATCGATGGCTCGTAGGATATGGCTACTGTCTCGTTTTGTTTAGTTTCCTCGACTTTTTTGTATTTATGACGGATATTGTAGTATTTTTATCAGTATTAGTGATATTTTTGTTTGTGTTTGTTGGATGTGGTTACTGTGGTCTTGTTGTTGGTTTTTGTTGGAATATGTTGAATTGTTGGATTTTGTTGGTTTTTGGATGGATGTTAGTTTTTGGATTGTTGGTTTTGTTGAATTATTGTTGGTTTTTGGATTTTGTTGGTTTTGTATCTTGGCGGTTTGGTTGAGCTTGTATACAATGTTTCTGTTACCACAATTACAATCTCTATCGATTTGATTACTTGATTGCATATATCGTGTCCCTTATCTCATATATAAGTTAGATCATACGGTGGGTAGAAGATCACGAAGTGCGTATGATTGGTCGAGCTTAATGAGATATAAAAGTTTCACACCGAGACAACTTGAGGACGAGTTGTCGGTATAGGCTATGGTATAGATAAGTGACTTGACTTGGTTACTTGTCTATCTTGATGCGTCTCGGCGTATTGAAGGATCACGGTGAGATGAGTTCTTCTATCGACCGTAGTGAAGAACCTAGATCTCGGTGACTTACGATGATCTAAATTTCGATAAGGTATTAGGTGAGTATGAGTTCTTGACCATCACTTTGACTTGTTATGGGTGAGGTTATATGTTCTAACCCAATATTCTCGCATCTTGGGTGGTGGCGGTGCTTGTATGTCATGCTAGTTATTTGAATCAGTCACGTATCCGTTTAGGATGATGACATCCTTAAGGAGCTCAAAGGTTTATTGTACTAAACCACGTAGGTTGAGTTAGCTCAAGTACAATAATAAGGTTGAGTGGTACTACTTAAGGAATTAAAGATATTAATTATTTTAAGCGATCGAGAATGCTATAAATAATTAATGGACGATCGATATCTTAAATCGGGGATTCGTAATGTCTAAGTGCAAACCCGACTCAACCCGGTAATAAAGGGTAAGTCGGCATTTATTCTCTAGTGGCATGAATAAATGTTTATAAATTAATTTATGTTACAGGTGAACATAAGATAATTAATTTATTTGAGGCCCATCTTTATTCCTTGCATTTGATCCCTGGGCTGGCCCATCCAGGCCCGTAGCCAAGGAGAAATCGGCGCCCCCTAGTTGCTCTACAAGGAAAGATTTTATTCTCTTTATCCCACAAGGATATAATTATATTTATGGAATATGCATAGATCTTTTCCTTATGGGATTATGGTAATGCATTTTAAATATAAGGTAAGAGATAAAGTCTAGGTTAATGCTCATAATTATATCCATAATTTTCATCCACTCCCATAGTATAATTAGGAAGAAGTTTTCGAAAATTGTGGGTTTATGGAAAGGATTTTATTCTCTTTATCCTATAAGGATATTATTATATTTATGGTATATGCATAGATCCTTTCCTTATGGGATTAAGGTAGTGCATTATAAATATGAGGTAAGAGATAGAATCAAGTGTGAATCCTTAATTCATTAACCTAAATTTTCGTCCAACCTAGAGCTCTCAAGAGTGGTTCTCGAAAATAATTCCTTAGAGCATTTGGGTGATTTTCCGAAGCATTCTCCATAGATCGTCCTCACTCGGCGTTGGAGATTGGGCAACCGGGATACAGTCCAGAAGGTCAAAGCACGAGTCTCGATCCATTCCGCCTCGTCGGATTCAAAGGTAAACACGAGAAAACATCAACGTGTTGCAATTAATTATATAGGTGAATGCTAGGTATATAATCAATGTATGGTGAATTAAACATCCAAGATAGATCCTCGGGAGAGGGCTAAACATAGTTTTTCCTACAATTGGTATCAGAGCCTGGGATCAGTATCTTGGCTCTGTTGGATTAATTCACGTTTGATTATTACGTGCGCAATATATTAATGGTTGAATCTGTCGTTCATCGTGGCTCGTTTTTATTTTGTCGGATATTGTTTTTCACCACGAGAAAATCCGTGGTTAGATTAGATTTATTTTTACGTAAATCTTATCTATAAAAGTAAGCCAAGAGCAAGCGGCCGGATCGAGATGGCGGAAAAAGCGGGCGCATGCGGCGTGCGGCGGCGGCACGCAAAGGCGTGCGCGGCGCTTCAGCGGGCGCCCGCGTGATGGGGCGAGCAGGATCCGTTTTGCAGCCGAATCTGTTTGGCGAGTGCGGTCGTGCCCGTGCCGCGAGGCCCGTTTTGAATCCGGTCCGTGCCCGTGCATGCGAGGCCCGTTTTGAAGATTATAAAGATCTGTGCTGCAATTCTATGTAATAGATTAGGCGGGGAAAGTGCAGATTCCACGAGTGAGCCCGATGAGCGTTTTATTTTATTTTTATCGTTCATTGCATGTCGTGGATGTTTAAATTATGCGATAGCATGCTATGTATGTTTAAATTACGTTGACAAACCTTTAAGTGTTTTCGTAATTGGGTGCGCATAGTAAGCATGCTAGGTTTATCGCGTTTTCAAGCATATTTTAGAATTCTGCGAGCATGTTTTTACATGTTGAGTTCTATAGAAAAGCATGCTAGGATTACGTGATCTGCATGGACAAACTTTTTGAACAAAAAGACTAAGCAAGCAAACCGACAAATTATTTTTTTTAAATTAAAATGTCAAGACCTCCACTTTTTAATCTCTAAACAAAGTGATACGCACTATGAGTAAACGTCCACACGCGTGGCTTGCTTGCACTGTTTATCATAAATTTGTTAGATGAGATTTCTAAATAAAACATTTTAAATCTATTGAGAAGTGGGAGTTTCATGTATAGCGATCCACAGCGTGTAGCTTGCATGTGCGATTTTCATAAGTTCTCTAGAGATAGATATAAAATGAGATAACAAAAGAATTTGAATTGGGCGGTATGATCTGAGTGAGTATGCTAATTCTAAGAATTAGTTTCTATTTGTTAAAAATGTGGTCATTGCTTAGACATCACCTCAGTACAACTTCCACGAAGTCCTTCTTGTGATAGTGATGTGGTCTAGTAAGGTCAATCGTTAATTTCATTTGTCATAAGGATAAGTTGACATGGATTGAAATTAAGCGACTAAAAGGTATATTTTAGTCTAGTCGAGGAGTTCGTGTGGCGTCCACAGCGTGGCTTGCATGTGGGATTCCTTGGCGATTGGAGGTTTCAATTAATATTGTTTTATCAAAGGTTATAATATTATTATTACGAATTATGTGCGATCGTATGCTTATGTGTTTACATTATCGTTTCAGATATGTCTCTTACGATTATCAATATGCTCGCACAAAATCCGTTATCGGTCCAAATTTTATCGGTGAAAGCGAAACATGGAATATGTTCTTATCATTTGAAGAACACATGTTTGTTCTCACCACTCCTAAACCGATGCCCTTCTTGGCGTCGACTAATGAGCGGCGAGTCAGCGGACTTTGGAATAAGTCGAACAATATGGCTAAATGCTATATGATGACTACTATGTCCAAAGGCTTGCAGTACTGCACATCGATCGATGGTGAGCCTTGACGATATTTGGTCAAGTCTCGAGGTAAGTTTAGGCGGTCGGATCGGACAATCGACTTCCACACAATGAGAGAAATCTTGGCGTGTAAGATGGAAGAAGGAAGTTGGTCCATGAACATGTCTCCACATGAATCATCTCATGGATAGTCTTGATCGGTTGGGAGGAGGTATTGGCCGAGCGGGTCGATATCATCCTCAATACTTGCCCAAGTCTTTTGAGAACTTTCGCGTGAATGCGATCATGAGCAAGGCGAGTATACACTTAGTCGGTTGCTCGATGATCTCGTGGCTGCGGAAGGAGTTATGGGCAAAGGCACATGCTCTTGCTAGCACATCTAAGGGCCCAAATTTTCCGTTGCAAAATGGAAAAAGAAAAAGGGCACCAAAGGTGGTAGCGAGGAAATAGTGGGAGTAATGGGTGCGAGAACATGGCTGCCACGGAGGCTTGAAGAAGCGAAAGGAGAGGCGCAAGTGCTTCAAGTGCGGTGGGCGGGCATTGGAAGGCTAAGTGCCCTATGCTCGAGGCTCAAGTCGCCGTTTGCTTTAATGTAACGAAACATGTTTAGCAACTTGTTCTACCCATTCTTGGGTAATGAACACGGGTGCAATGATCATGTTTGTTACACCTTGCGGGGTTCACTGCGGACAAGGAGGCCGAGTAATGGCGAGATAACGATCTTCATGGGCAACGGAGAAAGTCGAGGCCGTTGCGATCGGAGATGTTACTTTATGTTTGAGAGAACAGTTTTAGTTTTAAAGGCGTTTTATATGTGCGGATTTTCGTGGAACCTTGTTTACTGTTTGAAACTATTTACTCATGGATATTCATTATTTTTATAGTGGTGTTTCTATCATAAGAAATGGCGAAGTTATCTGTGTTGGCACTTTATATAATTAAGCTTTATACTATTTACGCAAAACATAATACCTATAACTATGTTGCATCTTCTTCAAACCCTAGAAAGAAAGTTTTCTTAGAAGATGACACCACATTTCTCGGCATCTTAGATTAGGTCACATCAATCTAAATAGGATCAAGGCGGCTAAGAATGGGCGTTGGGTAATCTCACGGTTACTCCATTCGATCTGCGAATCGATATAGAAGGTAAGATGTCGACCGGACCGCTTCAAGCGAAGGGTTATAGAGCCAAAGAAATGTTAGAGTTAGTCCATTCGACTGTGTGGACCGATGTCCACACAAGCTCGTGGAGAATGCAGTATTTTGTCACTTTCATTGACGATTACTCAAGGTGCGGATACGTATATATCGCTTCACCGCAAGTCTGAATGCTTTGAGAAATTCACGAATTTAAAGGCGGAAGTGGAGGCGAAGGTTGGTTAAAGTATCAAGTCACTGCGGTCGATCGCGGTGGCGAATACCTCGATAACGAGTTTATGGACTATTTGGTGCGGTGTGGGATTACCTCCCACTCGCTACACCGACACACCACAACAAAATGGTGTGTCGGGCGAAGAAATCGGACTATTTTAGAAATGGTTAGATCGATGATGAGTTATGCGGCATTGCTATTTCGTTCGGGGTATGCCTTAGAAGCGGGCATACTTGCTAAATCTAGTACCATCAAGTCGGTCGAAAAGACCCGTTTCGAGTTGTGGTTTGGTATGGCTAGTTTAAACCACATAAGGATATGGGCGATCCGGCACATGTCTTTGAACAAGAAAGGCGACAAGTTGGAGGCTAGATCAGGCGCAAAGGCATTTATTGGCTATCCTAGAGGAGCGAAGGTGGTTTATTCTATAGTCTAAGGATCGGAAGGTCATTATTAGCACTAATGCCCGATTCTTAGAAGAGGATTATATGACAAACCATAAATCAAAGTTCAAATCATTCTTGAGAATTAGAAGATGATCGTATTCCACCACCGATTAGGCGAAGAGTGCGAGATGTCGACTACAGTGGGAGGGATCGACACGGATACTTTAAGAAATTGAAGTGGGTCGAGTTCCTTTGGAGATACCGACCGTCTGGTGGTACCTACCCGGCAAGTTGTGCAAGATAGAGAATCACAAGTTCTTGCTTACCGTTGCCATTGTGCTGTAGCACCTCGTAGGGAAAACATATGTTAACCCTCGCCCGAGGATCCATCTTGGGTGTTTAATTCACCATACATTGATTATAAACCTAGCATGCGTCTATATAATTAAATCGCAACACGTTGGGGTTTTCACGTGTTTACCTTTGGATGCATCGAGGTGGATCGAGCGGGATGAGCGGATTGAGCGGTCGAGACTCGTGCTTTGACCTTGGACTGTATCCGGATACCCAAACTCCAACGTCGGTGAGGGCGAGCTATGGAGAATGCACCGAAAATCACCCTTTCTCTCACCCAAACTCACGAAAATTTTCTCTCGATTGATTTAGATGGCGAAAATCTTGCTTGTAATATGTGAGCATTAGCTTAGACATTATCTCATACCTTATATTTATAATGCACTACCTTAATCCTATATGGAATATTACCATAATCCTATATGGAATATTACCATAATCTATATGGAATATTACCATACTCTTGGGATTATTTCCATACTCTTAGGATTATTTCCATACTCTCGAGATTATTACCATAATCTTATATGGAAAGGATCTATGCATATACCATAAATATAATTATATCCATGTGGATAAAGAGAATAAAATCTTGCCAATTGAGCAATAGGGGAACCGATTTTCCTCGATTACTACGGGCTGGATGGGCGGCCAGAGGATCAAATCTGAGGAATAAAGATGGGCCTCAAATAAATTAATTATCTTATGTTCAGCCAGAACATAAATTAATTTATAAACATTCGATCATGCCACTAGAGAAAGAATGTTGACTTACCCTTTATTACCGAAGTTGAGTCGGGCTTGCACTTAGACATTCTGAATCCCGTATTTAAGATATCGAGCGTCCATTAATCATTTATAGCAATCATTGCTTAAAGCGATTAATAACTTTATTTCCTTAAGTAGTACCACTCAACCTTATTATTGTACTTGAGCTAACTCAACTGCGGGGTTTAGTACAATAAACCTTTGAGCTCCTTAAGGGGCGTCATCATCCTAAGCGGATACGGTGACTCGTCTGAGATAACTAGCGTGACATCTGAAACCTTGCCACCACCGAGATCGGAGAATCTTGGGTTAGAACTCTATAACCCTCACTCATAACAAGTCAAAGTGATGGTCGACAACTCATACTCACCTAATACCTTATCGAGGTTTAGATCATCGTAAGTCACCGAGATCTTGGTTCTTCACGACGGTCGGAAAGAAGAACACATCTCATGTGATCCTTGATACGTCGAGGCGTGCCGGCATAGACAAGCAACTAAGTCAGTCACTTCTTATCTATCTGCAGCTAAACCGACAACTCGTCCTTAAGTCGTCTCGGTGTGAAACTTTTATATCTCATTAAGCTTGACCAATCATACGGACTTACGTGATCTTCTACACCTTGTATGATCTAACTTATATATGAGATAAGGGGACACGAGATATATGCAATCAAGTATTCAATCGGATAGGAGATTGTAATAGTGGTAACGAGGAACATTGTATACAAGCTCAACCAAAGCGCTTTCGATTATACAAATCCAACAATCTCCCACTTATACTAAAGCAAACTTTTAGTATATAATGTGTCTTTCTACTAGCTATTACAAATAACCATCACTTTGCTTCTCCCAACATACAAAAGTTTCCTTTCTAAGTGGGTGCCATCAGCATAATCGAGTCCTCTAACGTGTCCATCGTAGACTTTTTGCGGCGGGCTCTTCGTGAATGGATCCGCTAGATTTTCCGTCGTATCAATCTTTTCAATCAACCGTCACCTCGTCTAACGATTTCTCGTATGACATGGTACTTTCTCTCTATGTGTTTAGTCGCCTTGTGGGTCCGTGGTTCCTTCGAGTTTGCCACTTTGCACACGAGTTATCACGATAAACTATGATACTCTTGGGCAAACCGGTACCACATCTAGATCCATGGTGGTTCTTGAACCATCTGACCTCCTTAGAAGCCTCAAGGCGGCTACATATTCGGCTTCCATGGTAGAGTCCATAATGCATCATTGCTTTGCACTCATGAGGATCTGGCTCCACCTCCCAAGGTAAACACATAGCAGGGTTGACTTTTTCTCATCACGGTCGACTTGGAAATCCAGTGCAGTATAACCCAGGCATTAGACTATACGCATGGTAAACTAGCCTATAATCTCGAGTCCTTTTCGGTGCTTGAGTATATGCTTCTTTGCGGTCAATGAGCTTGTCGAGGTTAGGCGATATCTAGCTACTATGCCTACCGCATAGCGAGATATCGGGTCGTGCATAGCATTGCGTACATGAGACTTCCTGCGGCGAGCGTAAGGAACTTGTCTCATTTCCTCTATCTCCTTTGCGGTCATAGGTGGCTGCGTTTTGAATAAAGGAATGCCATATGCGAAGGTAGCAATCCTTTCTTGGCGGTGCTGCATACTAAAGCAGTAATCCGCGATATCAATGTAAGGCGCTTTGAGATAAGCTCGACATTTTCTTCTTGCGATCTCGGTAAACCTTGATCCCAGAATGTATGCGCTGCATCTCCTAAGTCTTTCATTTGAAAGCGATCGGATAACCAACTCTTTCGTCGATAATGACTTCACGTTGTTGCCAACTAGAAGGATGTCATCTACATAAAGTCGAAATACCACATCACCGTTGACATCTAACCGATACACACAACTCTCGCTAGGCAATGGGTAAATCCATGGGACTTTACTACCTCGTCAGCGTAAGTTCCATGATCGGGAGGCTGCTTAAGTCCATAAATGGACTTCTTAGCTTCCATACTAGATGCTCTTCACCCTTTACCACATAACCTTGGGTTCTTTGCATATAGATGTCTCTACCTTCCTCAAGGTAACCGTTTAGAAAAGCGGTTTAACATCCATTGCCAAACCTCTAGGTTCAGTGGGCTGCTATGGCTAGAAGAATTACGATGGACTTGAGCATTGCTACGGTGAAAAGGTCTCGTCGAAATCGATGCCCTCAATCTGAGTGTACCCTTTACGCCACAAGCACGGCTTTAAAGCGAAACCTCTCCATCGGAATCTCTCTTCCTCTTGTATATCCACTTACTACCTATGGCTTCCTTGCCATCCGGTAGAGTGTCTTTTCATATACATCCATAGCCGTTATGGACTCCATTTCTAAGTCCATAGCGGTGTGCCATGATCTTGCATCAATATCTTGTATCGCCTCCTTGTATGTCCATGGGTCGATTATTGCATGTTAAATCTGCTTTGGGACTAAATCAGAAGATTCACCCACGAACATAAATCGCTCGGGTTGACGAACAACCCTCCCTCTGACGAGGTTCTCTGAGCACAATGGCAGCGGTGGGTGCGGATACTTGTGGTTCTCTAACTTGCACAACTTGCTTGTGTAGGTACCACTTATGCGGTCGGTATCTCGGTGGAACTCGACCCACTTCAATTTCTTGAAGTATCGGTGTCGATCCTCCACTAGACTCGACATCTCGTACCTTTGGCTGTCGGTGGTGGAATACGATCATCTTCTAATTCTTGAAGAATGATTTCAACTTTGGACTTATGATTTTCATGTAGTCCTCTTCTAAGAATCGAGCATTAGTGCTAATAATGACCTTGATCCTTAGGACTATAGAATAAACCACCTTTCGTTCCTCTAGGATAGCCAATAAACGACCTTGCGTCGGATCTAGCCTCCAACATGTCGACTTTCTTGTTCGGCACGTGTCTTTGGGCCCCAAATATCCTTATGTGGCTTAAAGCGGGCTTCGCCCAAACCACAACTCGAAGGGGTCTTTTCGGTGACTTGGGCGGTACTAGATTTAGCAAGTATGCCGCCGTCTCTAAGGCATACCCCGAGCGAAATAAGGCAATGTAGCATAACTCATCATTGATCTAACCATTTCCAAAGAGTCCTATTTCTTCGCTCGACACACCATTTCTTTGTGGTGTGCCCGGTGAAATCTTGTTGGGATGTAATCCCAAATTTCACTAGATAGTCCATAAACTTCGTTCTTGAGGTATTCGCCACAGCGATCAGACCGCAGATGACTTGATACTCTTACCTAGCCGTCTCCACTTCGCCTTAAACTCTTTGAATTTCTCAAAGCATTCGGACTGCGGTGAAGCGGTATATGTCCGTACCTTGAGTGTCGTCGATGAAAGTGACAAAATACTCGTACCCTCCACGAGCTTGTGTGGACATAGGTCCACACAGTCGAAATGGACTAACTCCAACATTTCTTTGGCTCTATAACCCTTCGCTTTGAAGGGTGCAGTCGACATCTTACCTTACATACGAGGATTCGCGGGCTGGGAGCAGATGTAGTGAGATCACCCAACGCTCCATTCTTAGCAGGTCTTTGGATCCTATTTAGATTGATGTGACCTAATCTAAGATGCCGAGAAAAAGTAGAGTCATCTTCTTGAAAAAACTTTCTCTTTTAGGGTTTGATGAAGATCTGACATAGTTATAGGTATTATGTTTTGCGAAAATAGTATAAAGCGAATTATATAAAGTGCCAACACGAGATAACCGTCATTTCTTATGATAGAAACACCACTATCAAAATAACGAATATCCATGAGTAAATAATTTGAAAGCAGAAACAAGGTTCATGAAAATCCGGCACATATAAAGCGTCTTTCAAAACTAAAGCTGTTGTCCCAAAACATAAAGAAACATCTCCAAGCGCAGCGACTTCGACTTTCGCGCGTTGCCCATGGAATCGTTATCTACGCCATCAAACGACTCCCTTGTCGCGGGAACCCACGCAGGTGTAACAAACATGATCGATTCGCCCGTATCTACTACCGAGAATGGGTAGAACAAGTCGCTAAACATGTTTCCGTTACTAAAGCAAATGGCGTACCTTGAGCCTTGAGCATAGGGCACTTGGCCTTCGATGCCCGTCTTACCGCTTGAAGCACTTGCCCTTCTCCTTTGGCTTCTTCAAGCCTCCGGTGGCAACCATGTTCTTGTTCCCATTACTCCCACTATTTGCCTTGCCTCTACCACCTTTGGCACCCTTTTCTATTTCCATTTTGCGATGAAAATTTTGGGCCCTTAGATGTGCTAGCGAGCATGTGCTCCTTTTCCCATAACTCCTTCCTGACAACGAGATCATTAAGCAGCGACTAAGTGTAAACTCGGTCTTGCTCATGATCGCATTCACGAAGTTCTCAAAAGACTTGGGCGGTGTATTGAGGATGATATCGACCTTGGCCGCGTCAATACCTCCTCCCAATGATCAAGACTATCCATGAGATGAGTCGTGTGGGAGACATGTTCATGGACCGAACTTCCTTCTTCCATCTTACACGCCAAGATTTCTCTCATTGTGTGGAAGCGGATGTCGATCCATTGCCCAAACTTACTCTCGAGACTTGACCAAATATCGGTCGCGTCGCCATCGATGATCTTTGCGGTACAAGCCTTTGGACATCGTAGTCATCATATAGCATTTAGCCGTATTGTTTGACTTATTCCAAGTGCCTTGACTCTCGCTGCTCATTAGTCGATCGTCGATAAGGGCATCGGGTTTAGGAGTAGTGAGAACAAACATGTGTTCTTCGACGATAAGAACATATTCCATGTTTCGTTTCCACTCGATAAAATTTGGACGGATAGCGGTTTTGTGCGAGCATATTGATAATCGGCGTAAGAGACATATCGAAGCGATAATGTAAAACACATAAGCATACGATCGCAAATAATTACGTAACAATAATATTGTAACCTTTTGATAAAACAATATTAATTGAAACCTCAATCGCCCAAGGAATTCCACATACAAGCCACGCAGCGTGTGGGCGTTTACACATGAACCCCTCGACCGGACTAAAATATACCTTTTAGTGGTTTAATTTCAATCCATGTCGACTTATCCTTATGACAAATGAAATTAATGATTGGACCTTACTAGACCACATCACTATCGCGAGAAGGGACTTGGCGGGAAGTTGTACTTGAGGTGATGTCTAAGCAATGACCACAATTTTAACGTGAAAATGAATTCTTAGAATTGGTATACTCACTCGGACCATACAGCTTCCATTCAAATTCTTTTGTTATCTCATTTATATCTATCTCTAGAGAACTTATGAAAATCGCACATGCAAGCCACGCGTGTGGGCGTTTACATGAAACTCCCACTTCTCAATAGATTTAAAATGTTTTATTTAGAAATCTCATCTAACAAACTTATGATAAGCAGTGCAAGCAAGCCACGCGTGTGGGCGTTTACTCACGGTCGTCTCACTTTGTTTAGAGATCAAAAGTGGAGTCTTGACATTTTAATTTGAAAAATTAATTTGTCGGGTTGCTTGTTTAGTCTTTTTATTCAAAAGGTTTGTCCATGCGGATCACGTAATCTAGCATGCTTTTCTATAGAACTCGACATGTAAAACATGCTCGAGAATTCTAAAATATGCTTGATAAGCGATAAACCTAGCATGCTTACTATGCGCATCCAATTCGTAAAACACTTAAGGTTTGTCAGCGTAATATAAACATACATAGCATACTCTTGCATAATTTAAACATCCACGACATGCATATGAGCGATAAAAATAAAATAAAAGCGTTCATCGCGGCCCGATCGTGAAACACTGCACATTTAAATCTAATCTATTACATAGATTTACAAAGTGCAATTAAACTTGACGGGCCTCGCGTGCTCGGGCGCGGACGGATTCAACAAATGGGCCTCACGTGCGGGGCACGGGCGGAAAAATCTGAAAAAAGCGGTGCGGGCGGGTCGGCCCAAGCATCTTGGGCGCGCTGAGGGCAAAGCCCGGCCAGCGCCCCACTGCGTGCGCCGCCGCCTGCCGCGTGTTCCTCGCGGGCTACCTCGCATGATCGCGGCGACGCGACCCGTCGGCTGCGTCGTGCGCGGCCTCCCCGGCGCCCGAGCGTCTGCGAGGCGTCGTCGCCCGGCGGCGAACTTCGCGACCCTTGAGTCTGCTCATTATGCGCGGGTCGCTTCATGGCGGCAGCCCGTCGCCAGCTAGCTCGCTTCGCTCGCTTGCTTGGCGCCCGTACCTCGCGATCGCTCGATCGCTCGATTGCTCGCGTGGCGCCCGGAGATCTCGTCTTGTGACGCGCCGCCATCGTCGCCAGCGCCCTCGCGATCGCCCTAGCGACCGCGAGGCTCGATCGCGAATCCCGTCGAGGGGACTTCCGAGGCTACTGTTTTTCCGTCGTTTCGTTCTTCGTTCTTTCGTCTTCGTTCTTCTTTACGGACAAGATTTACATAATAAAATCTAATCTAACCACGGATTTTCTCGTGGTGTAAAACAAAACCAACAAAACAAAGCGAGCCACGATGAGCGACAAATCCACAATTATAATAGCGCGTAATAATCAAGCGTGAATTAATCCAGCGAGCGAATTACGATCCGGGCTCGATACCAGTGTAGGGAAAACATATGTTAACCCTGCCGAGGATCCATCTTGGGTGTTTAATTCACCATACATTGATTATAAACCTAGCATGCGTCTATATAATTAAATCGCGACACGTTGGGGTTTTCACGTGTTTACCTTTGGATGCATCGAGGTGGATCGAGCGGGATGAGCGGATTGAGCGGTCGAGACTGGTGCTTTGACATACGGGCGTATCCGGATACCCAAACTCAGCGTCGGTGAGGACGAGCTATGGAGAATGCACGAAAATCACCTTTTCTCTCGCCCAAACTCACGAAAATTTTCTCTCAATTGATTTAGATGGCGAAAATCTTGCTTGTAATATGTGAGCATTAGCTAGACATTATCTCATACCTTATATTTATAATGCACTACCTTAATCCTATATGGAATATTACCATAATCCTATATGGAATATTACCATACTCTTATGGATTATTTCCATACTCTTAGGATTATTTCCATACTCTTAAGATTATTACCATAATCTTATATGGAAAGGATCTATGCATATACCATAAATATAATTATATCCATGTGGATAAAGAGAATAAAATCTTGCCAATTGAGCAATAGGGGCGCCGATTTTCCTCGATGCTACGGACTGGATGGGCCGACCGGGATCAAATGCGAGGAATAAAGATGGGCCTCAAATAAATTAATTATCTTATGTTCAGACCGAACATAAATTAATTTATAAACATTCGATCATGCCACTAGAGAAGAATGTTGACTTACCCTTTATTACGAAGTTGAGTCGGGCTTGTACTTAGACATTCTGAATCCCGTATTTAAGATATCGAGCGTCCATTAATCATTTATAGCAATCATTGCTTAAAGCGATTAATAACTTTATTTCCTTAAGTAGTACCACTCAACCTTATTATTGTACTTGAGCTAACTCAACTGCGGGGTTTAGTACAATAAACCTTTGAGCTCCTTAAGGGGCGTCATCGTCCTAGCGGATACGGTGACTCGTCTGAGATAACTAGCGTGACATCTGACACCGCCACCACCCAGATCACGGAGAATCTTGGGTTAGAACATCTAACCCTCACTCATAACAAGTCAAAGTGATGGTCGACAACTCATACTCACCTAATACCTTATCGGGGTTTAGATCATCGTAAGTCACGAGATCTTGGTTCTTCGCGACGGTCGGAAAAGAAGAACACATCTCCTTGTGATCCTTGATACGTCGAGGCGTACCGGCATAGACAAGCAACTAAGTCGAGTCACTTCTTATCTATCTGCGGCCTAAACCGACAACTCGTCCTTAAGTCGTCTCGGTTTGTGAAACTTTTATATCTCATTAAGCAACCAATCATACGGACTTACGTGATCTTCTACACATGCGTATGATCTAACATATATGAGATAAGGGGACACGGATATATGCAATCAAGTATTCAAATCGGATAGGAGATTGTAATAGTGGTAACGAGGAAACATTGTATACAAGCTCAACCAAGCGCTTTGTTATACAAATCGACAATCGTCATAGTGGGAGGTTGTTCGTCGACCCAGCGATTTATGTTCGTGGGTGAATCTTGGTTTAGTCTAGGAAGCGGCGGGCAATAATCGACCCATAGACATCTGATGACGTCTGAAGACATTGATGCAAGATCATGGCACACGCTATGGACTTAGAAATTGAGTCCATGCGACTATGGATGTATCGAAAAGACACCTCTACCGGATGGCGAGGAAGCCATGGGTAGTAAGTGGGTATCTGAGGAAGAGATTCGAGATGGAGAGGTTTCGACTTTTAAAGCCGGGCTTGTGGCAAGGTTACACTCAGTTGAGGGCATCGATTTCGATGAGACCTTTTTGCACATGTGCAATGCTCAAGTCCATCGAATTCTTACGGCATGTGACCAGCTTGAACGCGAGGTTTGGCAAATGGATGTGAAACCGCTTTTCTAGCGGTTACCTTGAGGAAGGTAGAGACATCTATATGCGACAACCCGAAGGTTATGTGGTGAAGGGTGAAAAGCATATAGTATGGGCTGAAGAAGTCCATTTATGGGCTTAAGCAAACCTCGCGATCACGGAACTTACGCTTTGGCGAGGTGGTAAAGTCTATGGATTTACCGGTTGCCTAGCGAGAGTTGTGTGTATCGTTTAGATGTCAGCGGTGATGTGGTATTTCTTGCACTTTATGTAGATGACATTCTTCTAGTTGGCAACAATGTGAAGTTGTTATCGGGCGTAAAGAGTTGGTTATCCGATCGGTTTCAAATGAAAGACTTAGGAGATCAGCGTACATTCTTGGGATCAAGGTTTAGAGATCGCATGAGAGAAAATATTGAGCTTATCTCGGGCGTCTTACATTGATCTTGTGATTACTTGTTTTAGTATGTAGACCGCGAGAAAGGATTGCTACCTTTCGGACATGGCGTTCCTTTATCTATCTGGCGATCACCTATGACCGAAGGAGATAGAGGAAATGAGACAAGTTCCTTGCACGCTTCGCGTAGGAAGTCTCATGTACGCAATGCTATGCCGCGAGGCTCGATATACGCTGTCACGGTAGGCATAGTAGCTAGATATCAATCTAACCACAGACAAGCTCATTGAATTGCGATAAAGCATATACTCAAGTACACGAAAAGGACTCGAGATTATAGGCTGGTTTACCATGCTGAGATAGTCTAATGCCTTTGGGTTATCTGAGACTTCGGTTTCCAAGTGACCGTGATGAGAAAAAGTCTACCTCGGGCTATGTGTTTACCTTGGGAGGTGGGCCGTATCTGGCGGAGTGCAAGCGGCGATGCATGCGGACTCTACCATGGAAGCCGAATATGTAGCCGCCCGGAGGCTTCTAAGGAGGCTGTATGGTTGAGAACTACCTCATGGATCTAGGTGTGGTACTGGTTTGCCCAAGAGTATCATAGTTTCTTGTGATAACTCGGTGCGATGTGGCTCGAAGGAACCACGGACCCACAAGCGACCAAACACATAGAGAAAGTACCATGTCATCGAGAAATCGTTAGATGAGGTGACGTCTTGATTGAAAAGATTGATCTGACGGATAACCTAGCGGATCCATTCACGAAGAGCACGCCGCAAAAAGTCTACGATGGACACGTTAGAGGACTTGGATTGCGCTTGATGGCACCCACTTAGAAAGGAAACTTTTGTATAAGTGGGAGATGCAAAGTGATGGTTTTGTTTGTAATAGCTAGTAGAGAGAACATTGTATACTAAAAGTTTGCTTTAGTATAAGTGGGAGATTGTTGGATTTGTATCTTTGAAAGCGGTTTTGGTTGAGCTTGTATACAATGTTTCTGTTACCACAATTACAATCTCTATCGGTTTGATTACTTGATTGCATATATCTGTCCCCTTATCTCATATATAAGTTAGATCATACGATGTGTAGAAGATCACGAAGTCATATGATTGGTCGAAGCTAATGAGATATAAAAGTTTCACGGTGAGACAACTTGAGACGAGTTGTCGGTATAGGCTGCGGTATAGATAAGTGACTTGACTTGGTTACTTGTCTGTCTTTGATGCGTCTCCGGCGTATTGAAGGATCACGATGAGATGAGGTTCTTCTCGTGACCGTAGTGAAGAACCTAGATCTCGATGACTTACGATGATCTAAATCTCGATAAGGTATTAGATGAGTATGAGTTCTTGACCATCACTTTGACTTGTTATGGGTGAGGGTTATATGTTCTAACTTATATTCTCCGTATCTTGGGTGGTGGCGGTGCTTGTATGTCATGCTAGTTATACGTATCAGTCACCGTATCCGTTTAGGATGATGACGTCCCCTTAAGGAGCTCAAAAGGTTTATTGTACTAAACCCTGCAGGTTGAGTTAGCTCAAGTACAATAATAAGGTTGAGTGGTACTACTTAAGGAATTAAAGATATTAATTATTTTAAGCAGTCAGAATGCTATAAATAATTAATGGACGTTCGATATCTTAAATACGGGGATTCGTAATGTCTAAGTGCAAACCGACTCAACCCGGTAATAAAGGGTAAGTCGACATTTATTCTCTAGTGGCATGAATAAATGTTTATAAATTAATTTATGTTAAATTGAACATAAGATAATTAATTTATTTGAGGCCCGTCTTTATTCCTTGCATTTGATCCTGGGTTTGGCCCATCCAGGCCCGTAACCCGAGAGAAATCGGTAGCCTCCTAGTTGCTCCACAGGAAAGATTTTATTCTCTTTATCCTAGGATATAATTATATTTATGGAATATCATAGATCTTTTTCCTTATGGGATTATGGTAATGCATTTTAAATATAAGGTAACGAGATAAAGTCTAGGTTAATGCTCATAATTATATCCATAATTTTAGTCCACTCCCATAGTATAATTGGGAAGAAGTTTTGAAAATTGTGGGTTTATGGAAAAGATTTTATTCTCTTTATCCTATAAGGATATTATAATATTTATGGTATATGCATAGATCATTTCCTTATGGGATTAAGGTAGTGCATTATAAATATGAGGTAAGAGATAGAATCAGTGTGAATCCTTAATTAATTAACCTAAATTTTCGTCCAACCTAGAGCTCTCAAGAGTGGTTCTCGAAAATAATTCCTTAGAGCATTTGGGTGATTTTCGAAGCATTCTCCATAGATCGTCCTCGCTCGGCGTTGGAGATTGGACAACCGGGATCTGATCGGAAAGTCAAAGCACGAGTCTCGATCCATTCCACCTCGTCGATTGAAAGGTAAACACGAGAAAACATCAGCGTGTTGCAATTAATTATATAGGTGCATCTAGGTATATAATCGATGTATGGTGAATTAAACATCGAAGATAGATCCTCGGGAGAGGCTAAACATAGTTTTCCTACATGTTGTTGGTTTTGGATTGTTGAATTGTTGTTGGTTTTTGGATTGTTAGATTGTTGCATTATTGTTGGATTGTTGCATTATGTTGGATTGTTGTTGGTTTTTGGATTGTTGGATTATTGTTGGTCTTTGGATTGTTGGATTATGTTGGTTTTTGTTGGAATATGTTGAATTTTTTGGATTTTGTTGGTTTTTGTTTAATTGTTGTTGGATTATTTACTAATTTAATTTAATTAATTATGTTGGTTTTTTGTTGGAATTAATTAATCCTAATTAATTAAAATTAATTTAATTTAACTAATTAATCTTAAGTAATAAGTAATTAATTTAATTTAATTAATTCTAATTAAAATTAGTTTAATTTTAATCGACAAAATCGACAAATCGACACAATTCAACAAAATCGACACAATACAACAAAATCTAACATAATCGACAAAATCAACATAATCGAACACAATCTGACAAAATCGACACAATTGACAAAATCGACATAATTGACAAAATCGACATAATCGACACAAGTCGACAAAATCGACACAATTTAACATAATCGACACAATTGACAAAATCGATACAATTCAACAAAATCCACAACAATCGATCCAAAATAATCAATCCAAAATAATCGATCCAAAACAACGAATATCACTTCATATAACAAATATCCTTTTCGTAGGGCCGTTGAGGACACAAATTCCTTGTATGGTCTTCACTGACAAATACTATATTTTTCCTCGTCATGTCCTTTCCACATGTTTCATCACTAATGGCGATAAATGTTGTGCATGAGTGTTTGTTGTGGCATGACCGCACAGCGTGTGCATATTTGTGCGATCTTGGCCAACCCTCGACAATCGATTGCATCCTACTCGATCTAGGGCGCCCACTGGCGTGTGATGATTGGAGGTCGAATAATGTGAGTGATCTGAGTGCAGTACAATCCATGCACGGGATGTGATCTGGATGCAATTCGATAAGAATAAATCGCCGCAAAAATAGGCATCTATATCTTGAGCCACAAAGTCGGTGACTTGTAAACCCGTACGCTTTAAAAAAATTAATCACAAAATAAATTAACCACAACATATGAGTTGGACTTTAAGTTTAGATAAATACCGTACCTAATAGCGGCCTGGCGTGACAACAAGGATCTCGTCCAATCGAACCCACGACATTCACATGTCCCGTTACGCAAATCGACCACGTATGATGTGTTTTCCTCTTGACTTTAAACATGTGTGTAGCGTCGTTGAGCGGACAACCAGCGGCGCCCCTATTCGATAGAGGCATGTAGCTGGCGGCTACTTGATCAACTCGCCGGACGCACTCGCACTGGCTTGTCGTAAGTCGAACCATTTCTCGATAATAGATCGAAAGTCTCAAGCAGCGAGCAAACAAGTGAGCGTCGAGCCCACAACAACCGACTATTGAAACTCTGCGCGTTCGAAGTCATGAAACTATGGCGTCGTATAGGACACTTCAACTAGACCACCTATGCTCCCCAATGGAGAGTAGATGATGGTGTCTTTGCGGTTTAGAACATCCATAGCGAGAAAAAAATCTCTCGAAATCCTCGATCGATAGGCGTATGCGGTGACTTGATAGCGCAAAACATGCAACCCAAATCGTGCCATATTCTTACGCAAATGGTAAAGCACAACACATGCGGCGTTCGGATACGGACTCCACGACTTTTTCGATGCCCTTATGTTGATCGGACACAACTAAGAGATCATCGGGATGACCAATGCCGACGCAAGCCGAGATAAAAATCAAGTCCATGACTCCTCATCCTCAATCGGACCTAACCCGATAGCAAGCGGGAAGATTCCTTCATTTCCATCCTTAAATAACAGCGACAAAACAAATTCCTTTGTTCTTTCCTTAAGATGAGTCCGTCTGTGACGACCAGCCGTAGGTAATGCTTGTATAATACCCGTATTTCTATAGCATAGATTAGCTCATGATTAAGAGCTTATTAAGAAGGGCATTGCATCCTTAAGAAAGAATAGGTTATGTTAGAAGCTTTGCGTTAAGCTTGAGTTGAGACGATAAATTTCGTGATTTGAGATAGAATCGAGATAAGATTCTTAGAGCTAGTTGAATATAAGAAGACCTAGATTTAAATAGTCTTGAGATGATAGATACATGCTCGAAGAGGTGCTTGATTTTAGAAAATTGAAATTTCAAAATCTACGTTTTTGTGGCGTCGGCGTTTGCGATCAAGCTCGGATGAAGAACAAAATATTTAAAATGGTTTTTAAGGTAAAAAATATGTTTAATTATTATATTTTGATGTTTAAAGTAATTATTGAGTTTAAAAGTAGAGATTTAAATAGAGGTTGTTTTATCGGATAATTAGTGTTTATTTCTCGCTATAAAAACGTTGTACATTATTCTACAATATTTATAATTAAATTCTACAACAAAAGTGATTTTATCTATTAAAGAAAATGAGAAAAGAAAAGAAAAGAAAAAGCTTCTAGATAAAGTGGTGAATAATCACCACATTAAGAAAATAAAATTTAAATAATTATTACATAATATAAAGTAGTAAACTTTAGAACATTCTATATCATTTTCTTCTTCATTTTTTCAGCCCAAACTCACGCACACACTCACACACAGCAAATTTAAAAATATTGAGCCAAAAATAGGAAGATCCGGTAGTTGAATTTTCGATCGGTCTTGAATAGAGGTATAATCTCGTCTGAGAACACGTCTGGTTTGAAATTTTTAAAAATATGATCCTATGTTCTTATTCATTTCGGTCATATGATGAAAATTATGAAGGATATATTTTGTTTGATTATTTAATGATATTATGATAGATTCGGCGTTTACGTATTGTTTAACGTTAAATTTGTAAAGCATATGTTTATTGTATGTAAATTCATGTAAATTTAAAAAATAAGGGCATGCTTGGATCTTGAATTTATGATGTTTATATGATTAAATTTATTTCATATATGTGTAATTGGATTGATATAAGCGTGTTTGGAGCAGAAAAAGCGTTTGAAATCGAAACTATACAAAAATGCCCAAAAGGATGAAAACCTAAGTGTCATAATGTCGCATTTTTATTTTATTTGATCATTTTGACTTCATATTTGAACTCTATGATATGAATAAAGCCTAAAATAATTTATTCGGATTTTTAATAAGCGTATTAGCAGGTAAAATTTTAGTTTGTCGGCGAAAATTTGTTTTCAATGCCAAAGCTTTGATCTTTATATTTTGTTGATAAAATGATGCTATTTAATGATAGTTGAGCGTGTATATAGGTTCTTTGGTGTTAGATGGCGTCTCGTGAATTTTCGACGTTAGACCTTAAGTGGCGTCTTAAGGGATTTTCGATTATGGCTAAGATTTGATAGTTGAAGCTTGTTATTGAGTTTCCTATGCATATTGAGACATATGTTGTTGATTTGGTGGAGGTTGGGATGATATTGGTTGATTTGGTATTGATTTGGCGATCGTTTTATAAGCGTTCTGTTGAAAATTCGATAGAAATTATTTGTTAATAATATGTTAGAGGATGCGATGACCCAGTTTTGATAGACCTTAGAGTCTTAGTTTTGATATCGATAAGATATGGTCGTGTCGACGACTAAAAATGAGTAATGTTCTTATTTGGCTCTTGATAGGCTTGTGTTAGTTTTATATGGATAAAGAAAGAAATGGAATTGGGAATTGGTTCCTTAGCTCTAAGGAACATCCAGTGAGTATAAGTATTTTCTATAAAATATGCTTATGCTTTTAAATGTTTTCAAATGACATGATATGATTATCATGAAAGATGATATGAAATTTTATGATATGCATTGATTTGAAAAGTTGATTGACTTGCCAATGTTTTGAGCATGAGCATAAGCATAATGCACTACTATCACGGAAAAGAAAGAAAGAAAGAAATGACCGGCGTCGGGTATGACCGAAGTTGAGATCGCCGGGACCAACTCGGGTATGTGAAGTTAAAGTGTGTTGAGGAGGCTACTCCCGGATCAACACAAAAAAATACGTGGATATGAGAAGGAAAAGAAAGCATGCGAGACATGAAACATGCATATGCATATGATATGATGATATGATGATATAATGATATGAGCATGCATGAGCAGTTTTGAGAAACCTATGCGGGTAAATTTGATAAAAACCCGCATAAGTTTATTTTCATGGCAAGTCGAGAATATAGCCCTAAGGGCAAAGTTTTAAATGTTTTGGCATATACCCACCGAGTACATTTTGTACTCACATACATATATTTCTAAATATGCGGGTTGAGCTGAGAGGATGCGGGTTGAATCTTTGTCTGAGGAGACTTCTCAAAAGTTTAACTCATGATAAATTGTTAAGGTTATTCGATTGTTGTTATTATGTTTTGTTGCTAGAGTTATGTCTTCACATAATTCTCATTACTACTTTCCGTTATGAACTTTGGTTATTACTTGTTTATTCGTTCGTTTAGAGCGAAGTAATCATATTCGATGCTCTGCCATGATTTAAACTCTTGATAAATTCTCAAAGTTTTGAAGCATGCTCAAATATGTACATTTTGATAGTGGTTATTCCGTTGTGATGATTGTCCTCGATCGTTATTCTTATCGTTCGATCCTTATTATGGTTTGAGGACCATAAAATCATTCTTCGTTCAACTTTATTTCATCTCTTAAACAATAAATATTGACTCATTTATGATGAAGGTTAATGTCATCTTTTCTCATGACACGTGTTTGAGCTGTTGTCATTAAATCTCCTTCTTAACTCAAGTCGCGGCTAATTACGATTTGGTAGTCGGGTCGTGATGACTTGAAAGCATGCAAACTACGTCGAGAGCAAGAAACAAATATCGAAATTAGCCATCATGGCCGTCTCGATATCATATATTGTCCGGGGTTTGATTCTCTCAGCGATGCTGAAATATGATGGAAGCAATTGATAAGACCGTTCAAATCGTCATATGTCATCTCTATAGCGGCGTTTCTTGCTCGGAGAGCAAACGTAATCCATCTCAATGCCAAGCCGTCGATGCATCTCTCCAATCATCTCTTTCGACGATTACACACCTTCATCGACCAATTTCCGTGCAAAATACTTGCCGACAATCTTAGCGGGCACGCATGGGTGGGCGGTGCGATTGAATCAGTAACAGTATATTGTTGTTCAACAATTACTCTCCATATCGTTGCCCTACGGAAGGCTCGTAGCTTAAAAGGACAACCGTTGCCATGCTTGCAAACATACCCCAACGTGTTTTACTTGACCAATCGACCACGTACTCTACATGGTTCTCCAAGTGGTACAATCCCGGCTATCGCCAAGTCGTCTTCGTCTTAAATATCGAATTTTTCAAGCATATAACTCATGATTTAAGATAAATCATTTAATCATATTACATCTTTTCGATAAAATAATTCAATTAATGAAATGGTCTCCTTATAATAAAGATAATCTATATCTCATACGTCGTCTTACATGTCTTTGGTGTATCTATTCCACACAACCTATATTTATACTAGGCGTACAACATAACCTTGTTCCGTATTAACATATTCGTCGTTATACGTCTTTAGTCAATCATTTGACTTTCAATAACATATATTTTTGTACACATTAACATATAAAACTTATTAACTACATATATATGCTCCAATTCTAATGATTTCAAATTACATTCACATAAATCTCAATTTTTCACATTAACAATCACCGTTGTCCAACTATAAATATGTATGCGACTCAACTAAGATAATACTTATTTTTCAAGTCTTATGTCACTAACAAACGTTTCGACGTAAGAATATTATACCTCTTATAAAATCACATAAATCATATTATGTCTTAAACATATTTTTGGGACTAAATATGTGATTAGATTTAATAAAATAAATTTAAAACTCTAACTTTCTTTCTATTTTAGGTCCTTTTAACAAAGATTTCGAAACTTATCCATTAATTCCGCAAATTCCATAACATACTATATTAACATAGGATCAATAATATCTAATAACATTAGACAAAGAAATTTAATATCAACATCCTATACTAACTTTCAAAATTTTGAAACATTCAATAATTTCCAAAAATTCCAATTAATTCATAATACATATTATTATCATCATACATCATAATATGACATAATATCTATCATACATAAATCATACATCAATATATCATCCTTCCAAAGTTTTGAATTTTGAAATATATGCAATATTTTCTAAAAATTATGAATTAACTTACGATGCTTAAACTATTCTAACATAATCAATCCATGCTCAAAACAACAATTAAATTTATTTCCATCAACATATACATCTCATATATTTCGTTATAAGTAAATTATAACATGACTCAAATGTACTAATTCATAATATATCTTCCAAACATCATATAAACATATTTAATACAACTTTAAACATTAGACATAATTTTCAAATTTCCATAAAATAATAAAAGCATATAACTTAAGATTTCATGGATGGATTTCATTATTTTTGCATAGTTAAGACTCGTGAATATTTCTAACCTTTTAATCGGAATCGATTGTCTCTAAACGTTTCTATAAGATTTGAAGAAAAATTGGTTAATCTTCTTCCCTTTTTTTCTCTCAACCTCACGGCACTTAGAACAGAAGGTGGAGATTTTTATTTTTTGATGCAATTATACATTAATTCATTCTCATAAAAATATCTAACTTAAAGTCAGATAATTTACACCTCCCATTATTCTTCAAAATTTGTCCTCAAGTGGTATAAAAGACAAAATTTTATTTCATTACACCTTATTAATTATGTCACCTTATCACATAATTTAATACCCATCATTTTTACATTCTATATCATTATCAACAAATAAGAAAATTTCTCCTTTTATTCCTCATAGGTGATCGCACTCTCAAATTCATATGAGGTGGTTTTATTTTATTTATGATATCACATTAATTATGCCTTAGGAATTATTTAATCAAAGTAGACAATTTACATTCGATTTATTTACCAAAATACCATACATTTACTACCAAACAAAATAATATCCTATCACTTTATTAAGATCATATTTTATTATGAATTAAATACACTGTCATTTCATAATAAACTATCACTATCCATAGTTTGAATTAATTTTTCCTTTCCACAGTCAAAGTTTCGGCCAACATTCCATAAATACTCATCATTTTATTATTTTTAATGGTTCACATATCTAATACATACATTAAATCATTTTCATTTTCATTATCATAACACATCCTTTCACACAATTTAATTGTTTTTTCTTCCCACTTCTGCACAACCTCTCGCCAACACCTTGATTATCCTCCCACATTTATTTTTTATCATTCACTCTATCGTTATACATTAATAACATCTCACATCATCAGATAATTATACATCACTATCAAAAGAATGGAATTTTCTTATTAATTAAACTTTCAAATTTTGGTCTAGGTAAACTATGCTACATATTTTATTTTCCTAATTAATAGCACATTGACATAATATAAGTTTTAGATGATAAATTAAATCATAGGAAAAATAATTAAGAACAATCTTGTCCCGATATGAAATTTCAACACTTATTCAAAATAAGAATAACTTATCCCTCTTTATTCCTTAAATCACTAGCATTATTTAACGAAGGTTATATAAATAATGCTCTTATTTCATAAAATAATCATTAGGACTTTAAATATTGTAATTCTTTAATTGTTATACTAAGTTTTCGAATCGCGAAAACGCCGTTGACATTCGAAGCGCTCAAAACTTTGATAATCGATGCGCTCATAACCTTGTCCGAACTGAACCGAGGCTATCTTTTCGGGCAAAGACCATAACTCGGATCCCTTAACTGGAACCGCAACTCCTTTTGAATTTGTTCCTCTTAACTTGATAGTAGAGCAAACAAAATATTTTATGCATGCATTATATCATATAGTTCTTGAAATTTTTCTGCCTAGTAACCGAAATACTTTGTAAATATAACCAACGCTTTACATGTGTGACTTGGTTAAATTAGCCTGTGTATCATCATCCTGCCGAGTTCTCTAAGACAAGTAGGCCTTTAAATATCAAATCATACATAACTTCCTCGAAGTAAACATTCTAAGACTCTAAGTCTACCTATCCTCGGTCTTCTGATTGGGTCTGAAATTTCCATGTAGTTTAAAAATTCATTTTTCTTTTCAACAAACATAACACAATCATGCATGACTTGTTCTTCTTTAAAACATGATTTTACCTCGATCTTCTTTTTTAAACATAGCTATGGTTTTCGAAAATATCGTGTTTTATCTGATTTACCTCAAATCATTCATCATTCATCGTCCTAATATGCTCGTAATGTCATACACACAACATCTACACAATAGCATTAAGTACATCATAACTTCAGTTTCATGCTCTTTTACAACACTTAGGCAAATTTTAAGGTGAACTATTAGGGGTTAACTTCAAAATTTTATAACTTGACTCCACAACTCATAAAAACATTCAAGACCCATTCGGAAACCTTAATACATTAGTACATTTTTCATGAGGAAGTTTAATCCATAAAATCACACACCTTGAAAGGTATGGGCTCATGAAGCGACATAAACATAACAATCTGAAATTAACTTCAAAAATCATAGTAAATTGGAAACAACTTGATTGAACCCAAATCTCGGATCTCTGTAGGTCACACATATAAACATAGAACTTTATATATAACAAAAGAAATAGTTGGATAAGTTTTATATCCACACTAAAAAACATGAGTTTATAGCCATTTGGCTTTAAAAGACATAAATATCCTCGGTCACTCTCTCTCTCTCTCTCCTCTCCCTGAAAATCAACTTTCTCTCTCCTCCTCCTCTCTCTCTCTCTGAAAAATAAATGAATTACGCAAAATTGAATGTTAAATTAAAGTTGTAAACATTAATCAGAAAGAGTATTGTAAACATTTAATTTAAAAAATCGGCATGATATGAATTCAAATCACAAACAATTCATTCATGAACATTACAATTTCAAAGAGAGTGAAGATAAAATAATTAATAGTAAGAAGTTGTTACCTGCTTTTTTAATCAAAAGAGGAAATCGAGTCATGCATGTTAGAGGTAAATTAAACCAGATAGAATTTTTTACGTGTTCTTGAGTAACGTTGATGATTTACACACTAAATATGTTTTTAATACTTTTATGTTATTCTTGGAATGATAAATTTCATGTTTTGAAGAAAACAAAATACGTTCTTGAGCACTACGGTTACCGTAGAAGTATTATGCATCACATATGTTATTTGTGTTGATTTTATGTTAATAAAGTGATTAATTTAATATTTAAGATCATTTAATAAGTTAAATTTAAAATATGAGATGCTAACACGAGCGGTATCAGACTTACGGTTATATCGCACGGATGAATTTCAAACGCACAAAATTCATCGTCGCATGGTTTATAAGTCGTGCCTGAGACTCGCGGCACGTGTCGGCACAAACCTGCACGCAGGGCATGATCGCATGGACGGTGCACGACCGTGCATGGCCGTGCATCCGTGCATCCTATGTATACGTATGTTTATCTTTTATATCTTATTTTGCAACAGATGCTCTGCACGCCTTATTATCGTCATGGTGGTAGTTGGACATAGTAAGTATATAGGCGTGACGAGGTTCTCGACACATGGTGTAGAACATATTTCACGTAGCTAATTTGCTAAGAGAGATTCATGAGCAGTGGCAAACAATGGTGGATCGGATTATATGCTTTTCATCGACAGCTGCTAGTGATGGAAGAAGAAAAAGTATCGCTGAAGCAGCCTGAACGATTTGTTCCGGATTGATTGCTGAACAAAAAGGATGATCCGCATGTATGTGATTGAAAAGTGGCAGATGGCCGCAACGCTACACACAGTAGACACGGTATTATATGGTTCTAAACAAACAGGGCGCTTGCCAGTCTAATGCAAGATGTTTGGTTCGATCTCATACAACGAAGACTGAGCCGTTGTCTTGAATGAGGAAGCGAGCTGGTATTCTGAGGAAGATAAGACGAACCTGATGCACGTAGAGATATATTTGATTCATTGGCCTCGAATTTGGTGCTTGATTCACAAGTGGACATCTTGATAAGACTCGGACGGTACAGACTTCACTTCCGACAAAGGATCGATGGTAGGCTCATGCACAACTTCACGAACGCGAGAGGGACCATGAATTACGCGAACGGGTTATTCCACTACTTGATTGTGTACGGGCATTGCCATTAGATTGGGTCGAACCATGGAGCCCATCAGCCAATTATGCGTGA
>JAODLM010000669.1:0-106463 GCA_036937905.1 Salvia rosmarinus
ACGAGGTTTAGTACATCGCTATACTTTTCGATGAGGCGAACATCGTCTATAACGTCATATGCATCAAATAAGGCTAACGTCGGACTTATTATGATGTTTCTAAATAAAATGATGTCGATTATGACATTGCTCATCATTTAAGAGATATTCCATCTCTTTAGTATATAATGTGCGTTTTAATGTACTTACGTAGCGTAAGTTACATTGTTACTAAACGTCTTCGTCACATAGATCGCGTATTATTGAATTTCGTGCGTTTTGACCTTGGTCGGCGTTTTTGGTCAACGATTTTGACTTGGTCGACATTTAGTCGACAATTTTGACTAAAGTCGACATTTGACTTTTTAATTCGTTTTATGTAATTCTATTATTTTATGTGCAATTCTTGTTCTAAAATTCCCATAAAATCATAATATGTTTAAAAATCATTTTGGATCATATTATGCAATTATATCTCATAAAATAAATTTATAACATTAATACTTATAACTATAGTTTTGAAAACCTAAATTAAACTAAGTAAATAATTTCCAAAATTCGATAAAATCACATAACACATACTCATCTATAAGCATCCTTACTATAACATAATTTTTATTTATTGTGAACTATTGAATTTAATCCTCCTAAGTCACTTTTGAAAATTTGGACTTAGGTCGATAAATTTTAACAAATCGAATAAATTAAATACAATATTATATTATGATTCTACTTTCAATATTTTATGATAACACTCAAACATGGATTATATCTCAACATAATATCATGTTCTATAATTTTCGAAATTCATAGACTTAGGTACTAAAGTGTTTCAAAATTCTACATAAAATCATCAAGTATAATTAATACCTAGATCATGATTTCATTTCAAATCAACAATTAAAATCATAATCATCAATATATCATACCACTAAAGTTTTGGTAAACATTTAAAATTTAATATCATGCTTGATTTTGTGATATAATTATAATACATGCTTAATAATATCATATAAATACAATATCTAAATATTTTAGCATAAGTTACATAATTTTTGAAAATGTCATGAACAACATAAGCTTATAACATAATTTCTACCTTTTATCCGATTCGATCGATGTCGTGACGTTATTCTTTTATGATCGAAAACTTTGAAGAACACTCTCTATTTTTTTCTATTTTCTCTCTATTTCATCTATTTTCGGTTATGATGTTATGGGAGGGTAACCTCCTATTATAGGATTTATGGATGATTATAATTATTACTTTGTAAAATATCTTAAGGTAAAGTCAAAATTTACAACTCATCTTATCTCCTTAATTTTGAACCATCTGAGTTGTATAAGAGACAAATTTTACCTTATCATATCTTATCTTTTAAAAATGATAACATATCTAGGTGTAAAGATAAGAATTACAACTCATACCTTATCCTCTATTATTTTCGGCCCTTATTATAATAATGTTCCAAATATTTTATTTTTCTCCAATTAATAAATATGACATAATAATAATCTTAGATGATAAAATAAATCATAGGAAAATTATTTAAGATCATTTCTATGTACTAAAGTAAAGTCATCGGCAAATAATTCAAAATTATCAAACTATTATTCTTTTTATAACCCATATTATTTTTATGAGTATTTACATTAATATAATGATATTATGTCATAAAATAAATTTTTGGAATTTTTCTAAGTAATTTTCCCAAAAATTTCGAAACTAGGGTTTCCTTAGGATTAAATTTTCATAAAATTCCATTCTTACCCTATTTCATTAATTTCGAAATTTTTATAATTCCTATGAGATACGATTGATAATTATATAATTAAATAAATTATTTAATACAATTATCACATAAAAGGGTGATTTTCGAAAATCACATGAAATTACACAAGTTTTTCGAAATTAATATGCTTCTAGAACCAAGATATTATTTCCTATGATACTTATCACATTTCTACACATTTCTAAGAGATAAACATTATCTCTTAATTAATCATGATCTTATCTTATCTTTTATAAAAATATCATAGCAAATCTTATCTTAAAAATGTCATTTTCATAACCTTATCACATCCACCTCATGCTTAGGTGTTCAAGATAATTATCTTATCATATACTATACGATAAACATGACAACTCATCACATAAAATCAAGTGATCACATAATAATTTACAAATTAATTCTTTATACTCTTAGATTTTCGAAAATTGCTTTTAAATAAGGAAAAATATTTCTTTTTCTTCCTTAGTGTAAATAATATCCCACATATAATTAAAAACATATTTAAAAATTATTTCGTTCAAATTTTCAAGAGAAATTTCGATTTATTCAAAATCGACAATTACTGACGTTCACTTTCATACTCGTTTCTATCGTCTTGTTCTTCTTCATTTTAAAATTTTAAGCCTAGAATTTGGTATTACATTCTACCCCTTAAAGAAATTTAGTCCTCGAAATTCACGTATTCTCCTGATTCTCTTCTCGCTTCTCCATATTGCATTTTCCGTTCCAACGTTGGTACCTCGTGCCCGTTTACTCGTCATATGTTCTTAACTTTCATTCGTATCTACTCAACTATCGATTCTTATAGGCGGTGAATCCATGTTTAAATCTAAGTTTTAAGCAAACTTATGCTAACGTCGTATCTCACCGCCTCAGATGAAAAAGATTATGATCCTTCGTCCCGTTTAGTGCTAAGTTCTAAAATATTCGCGTATAATATAGTGGTCTTGTAATTCCCATAGCAATAATATAATCACAAATGCGTTAAAGTGTATTCGTGCACTGTCGGGTTGTTCTGGTCATCTTGGTTTGTTGATTGAGAGCATAAGCCCTTGGTTGTGCGTTCTTTGCATTCCTCTTCGGTTGGGCTTGTTGTGGCGGGTTAGGCCTATCTATTAGCGCTTGTCCTTGTTGTGGGCGATTATTATAAAATGTCCTTCTTGTCCACGCTAAAATAGTTAAAGCGCCCGCTAGACAAGTGCAGGTGATACTTACGGCATCGTGGGCATTGAGGGCTTGCGGTTGTTCTTGGTCGTTTACGCTTGTCCAAAAGTCGTTGGGCGACCTTGCCACTTGCCTTGGGTACATTGGGGCCTCGATTATTGGCCATGGCTTCGCTTCCCTTTGGCGTAGTAATTCCTTAGGGTTATCTTCCTTTCTCTTTCCTTTGTGCATTGCCTCTGGTGGTTTGTCCTCCGTGATGCTTATACATATCAAGCCCTTTTCGAGGCCTCGGTATGAGTCATTGCTCCATGGTGGCAAGAGATATCAAATCTCGGGCCTTAGTCGGATCTAAACTTGTCGACCATCTTTTCATCGGTATCCACTAAATTTTGAGCGAACCTTGACATGTCACGTAATATCGATCATATTACATTACCGACTTATCCCTTGTTTGAGGCGAAAAACTTCGTTTTCTTGTTTCTTTCTATAACTCTTGGGAATATACTTGTCATATAATACCGTTTGAAATCCTCCCAGTAAATTCCTCCATCGTCCTTGATCATAATTTTCATACGGTCTCCACCAAAAGTCTGCTGAACCCGATTAATTGAAAGGTAGAAGAAATTCTTTCTGATCCGTACAATGTAGGAAATTGAAGATTCGCTCTATTGACCTTACCCAGTTCGACTTATTTGGAGTTCTGTCCCGATAAATGTGGGCGGGTTTTGCTTGAGAAACAAAGCCTCTATCTTACGGGCGGTGGTTGTTGGAATTCGGTTGGGTTTCCTCCTCTCCCACGTCCCAATTCTCTTCTAGGAGGCATTCTTAACGTTTTAAACAAAACAAACGTTACTTTCTAATTCAATATCTTAGCACATAACCTCTTTATGGTTCACAGAACATTATATCACACGTCAGATACTTTTCATAAGTCATAAAAACATCATGTGTCACCAAAATACATCAACGAGAACTTTTATATATATAAGTTTTTATAACTATTTGTTTCTTTAACTTAGTACATAGTGTGATATCATATTTATACCAAAATTTTGACACCACTAAACATACTTACTACAGAATGTTACCAAACTACGTTTTACTTCACATACATGCTAACTATATCATGGTTAATTTTATAAGTCTTACTAGATCTAGGTTTTCTACGCCCCGGATGGTCCTTCATCAGAATCGTTCTCCTTGTTTGGAAACTTTCCCGTCTCCAAGTATGTTTTTGCCTCCTTTATGAGACGATCCAAATCCTTTAGAGAACGATCGAAGTCCTTTATAGTGTTGGTTTGCTTATTTCTCCAAGTAGTAGCCCTCGTCTCCACTAGTCGCTCTCCTAATCCCCTCGGGCGATAGGATCCTGTCCATTGCCCATTTTCATCTATTTCTTGCTGGCTGTAGGAACATAACGTGGCCGGTGTATGGAATATCGTCTGACCATTCCTTTATCTTTTCATCTTGTTCATCTAACACGGGAAAAAGGCCATTTCCATCGGTCTTCTCCGTACACGTTGTATGTGTATCTGAGCTGGCTGATAAACTCTGGTAAATCTGCCAGAATCTCTGAGTTTTCTTTGTAGAAAACATATTCCATTGCTATTTCTCTTGCATACCTTTGCCAATCTGTCGGCAAACGGCGGATGAGTCGCTGGATGCCATCCAAGTTCGTGACTCCATGGTTATGCGCCTCCGTCCATAGTTGTAGGAACTCGTCCAAGAATTGCCCTAGATCGGTGCCTATTTTATAATAAAAAGTCGATATGCCCTTGTGAGTTCTAAGTCTGAAACATACGTGTCCGTACTCTTACCCTTATCTTTCCCATTTCCTGCCATCTGATAACAGATAACTCTAAGTAAGTCTGTCTTAGACTTAAAAGCAATAGGGGGTGGAAAACTTAAATCATCAGGATTTCTAAAGGAACTATACTTCTCAGAACACAAGGTTTATGCACATCCTTTAGCATAAGCTTGTAAATACTTATCACTTATCATTCTAATTTCCAAGTTCATCTATCACTCTAGATTAATTTGCGTAAACAACAGTTGATTACATCGCGTAGAATCTCAAATGAAGAATCTGTGTCCTACGTTGCGAGTGACATTCGTTCGTCGAAGCCCCCATTTCTTCGTAGCTTTCCAATTTATGTTCGTCAATCGATCCTAAAAGCGTTCTAGGTCCACAAATTCCCGTGTTTCATCAAAACACTATGTTATACATAGAAGAGAATTTCTTATGGGTTCGTTCAATCTAAGTTCTTCGTGAAACTTAGAGTTCATCTACGAATTTGAAGTAAGAAAAGCAGACTATCGCAAAGTATGATCGTGAATTCAGCAGCCCAGTTTGTTATGTTCCTTATAAAGTTTAGAAAAATGAGAAGACAACGGATTTGTTTTGTGCTAACTACCCAAATGGAAGTGTGGGTGATAATCGATCGACTCACAATGTATGCTCATTTTATCCTGACCTCTATCACGTATAGAGCTTACAATTAGCTCGAAGATACATCGAGAGATAGTACGTTTGCATGGAGTGCTTGTCTCAGTCATCTCAAGTAGAAACTCCAAGTCTACATCTCGTTTCGGACGAGTTTTTGTAATACCCCGACCGTCTAAACTTGGTTTAGAATGAACCTAACTTTGAAATTAGGATTTTGCATCAGTAATAATAATAAAAGATTATAGAAATTACATATATGTATAAGAATTATGTAAGTTGACAAGATTTTGGGATTGATCCCAAATGGATTTAAATTATTACAACGTATATATACATACATATATAGTACACGAAAAATGAAAAAAAGAATAAGAAAAAGAAAATGAGAAGAAAAAGACAAAAGAAAAGAAAAGAAAAAATATATATATATATATATAGGTACGCATTTAATAAAAGGCGTCCGAAAAGTGGGGGTTAACCCCAAAGCTATACTACAAATATGATAATATATAATATAATATTATATATATATATATAGTATGTATGTGCTAGCCGAAGGTTCCTAGTACGGATCCTATGATTAACGTGCTCATGTGTGTGTTGATGCAAGAAGGAAGGGTGATCGCTTATGCATCCCGATAATTCAGACCACATGAAATAAATGATCCTACCCATGATTTGGAACTAGCTGCAGTTGTGCATACCCTGAAGATCTGGAGGCATCATTTCTATGGAGTGAGTGTGAAATCTTCACGGATCACAAAGTTTGAAGTACTTCTTTGAGCAAAGAAACACGAACATGAGGCAGAGAAGATGGCTCGGTTGGGAAAGGACTACATTGCGGTATTAATTATCACCCGGGAAAGGCTAATGTAGTGGCTGATGCCTTAAGTTGTAAAACTTAATCCATGTTGGGATGTCTCCTTACTAGAAGAGGAAATATTCATTGATGAATTTAAACGGATGAAGATAGAAGTAATTGAAACATCTGAAACAATAACGGGTCTGATTGCAATACTCATCGCGACACCTGACCTGTGAGGAAGGATAATTGATGTACAAAGGAAGGACGAGAAATTAGAAAAGATGAGAATGCAAATAAGGATTGAAAAGCTAAAGGACTATCAAGAAGAAACATATGATGCTATCATGTTTGAAGGAAGAATGTGTGTTCCGCAAGATGAAGGGCTAAAAAAATGAAATTTTGAGCTAAGCACATAACACCCCTTACACCTCCCACCCAGGAAGCACAAAAATGTACCAAGATTTAAAAGAGAAATTTTGGTGGGAAGGGATGAAAAGAGATGTAGCTTCGTTCGTAGAACATTGCCTATCATGTCAATAGGTGAAGGCTTTACATCAGCGACCTTATAGAAAGCTGCAACTTTTGGGGATACCCAAATGGAAATGGGATGACATTACAATGGATTTTGTGACTGGCTTACCACGATCAAAACGAGGGAACACATCGATATGGGTAATCATAGATAGACTCACGAAGTGTGCTCATTTTATACCAATTTCGACTACATATGGATCTGACAAGCTAGCTCAACTATACGTCCGTGAAATTGTACGTCTTCACGAGTGCCAAAATCAATCACATCAGATAGAGATTCAAAATTTACTTCTAGATTTTGGATCAACTTACAAAAGGAGATGGGAATAAAATTGAACTTCAGTACAACTTTTCACCTAAAAACAGATGGTCAGTTGAAAGAACAATTCAGACTCTTGAAGATATGTTAAGGACAATTGTGTTAGATCGAGGTGAAAGTTGGAAGTATGTACTACCGTTCATTGAATTTGCCTATAACAATAGCTATCAGGCAACAATATGCATGGCACCATATGAAGCATTATATTGAAAAAAATGAAGATCACCACTTTACTGGGATGAAGTGGGTGAGAGAAAAGTCTTAGGACCTGATACAATAGACGAAATGATTAAATTAGTCCATCAGATCAAGCAAAGGTTAAAGGAGGCCCATGATAGACAGAACTCGTATGCTGATAAACGAAGAACTGAATTACAATTTGATGTTGGAGATAAAGTTTTTTTAGAAAATTTTTCCATCAAAGGGAATCGTTAGATTTGGAGTAAGAGGCAAGCTACGACCACATTTTATAGGGCCCTATGAAATATTAGAAAAGATAGGCCCAGTAGCTTACAAGTTCGCGTTGCCACCAAGTTTTGGGAACGTACACAATGTGTTTCATGTGTCGCAACTGAGGAAGTACTAACACGACCCAAACCATGTGATCCATCAGACTGATATCACCATTGATCTGGATATGAGTTATGAAGAAAAATCCAGAAGCTATCTTAGACCAGCGTACATAAAAATTAAGAAACAATTCAATATCGTTGGTAAAATTCTTATGGAGACACCATGGGAAGAAGAAGCGACATGGGAACTAGAGGATCAAATGAAAGAGAAATATCCCGAACTCTTCTAGAGGTATGTAAATTTCGGGATGAAATTTCTTTAAGGGGGTAGAATGTAATACCCCGGCCGTCTAAACTTTGTTTAGAATGAACCTAACTTTGAAATTAGGATTTTGCATCAGTAATAATAATAAAAGATTATAGAAATTACTTATATGTATAAGAATTATGTAAGTTGACAAGATTTTGGGATTGATCCCAAATGGATTTAAATTATTACAACATATATATACATACATACATAGTAGACGAAAAATGAAAAAAGAATAAGAAAAAGAAAAGGAGAAGAAAAGACAAAAGAAAAAAAATATATATATATAGGTATGCATTTAATAAAAGGCGTCCGAAAAGTGGGGGTTAACCCAAAAGCTATACTACAAATATGATAATATATAACATAATACTATATATATATATATATATATATATATATAGTATGTATGTGCTAGCCGAAGGTGCCTAGTACGGATCCTATGATTAACGTGCTCATGTGTGTGTTGATGCAAGAAGGAAGGGTGATCGCTTATGCATCCCGATAATTCAGACCACATGAAATAAATGATCCTACACATGATTTGGAACTAGCTGCAGTGTGCATACCCTGAAGATCTGGAGACATCATTTCTATGGAGTGAGGTGTGAAATCTTCACGGATCACAAAAGTTTGAAGTACTTCTTTGAGCAAAGAAACCTGAACATGAGACAGAGAAGATGGCTCGAATTGGGAAAGGACTACGACTGCAGTATTAATTATCACCCAGGAAAGGCTAATGTAGTGGCTGATGCCTTAAGTTGTAACACTCAATCCAAGTTGGGATGTCTCCTTACTAGAAGAGGAAAGATTCATTGATGAATTTAAACGGATGAAGATAGATGTAATTGAAACATCTGAAACAATAACGGGTCTGATTGCAACACTCATCGCGACACCTGACCTGTGAGGAAGGATAATTGATGTACAAAGGAAGGACGAGAAATTAGAAAAGATGAGAATGCAAATAAGGATTGAAAAGCTAAAGGACCCTCAAGAAGCAACATATGATGCTATCATGTTTGAAGGAAGAATGTGTGTTTCGCAAGATGAAGGGCTAAAAAAATGAAATTTTGAGCTAAGCTCATAACACCCCTTACACCTCCCACCTAGGAAGCACAAAAATGTACCAAGATTTAAAAGAGAAATTTTGGTGGGAAGGAATGAAAAGAGATGTAGCTTCGTTCGTCGAACGTTGCCTATCATGTCAACAGGTGAAGGCTTTACATCAGCGACCTTATGGAAAGCTGCAACCTTTGGAGATACCAAATGGAAATGGGATGACATTACAATGGATTTTGTGACTGGCTTACCACGATCAAAACGAGGGAACACATCGATATGGGTAATCATAGATAGACTCACGAAGTGTGCTCATTTTATACCAATTTCGACTACCTATGGATCTGACAAGCTAGTTCAACTCTACGTCCGTGAAATTGTACGTCTTCACGAGTGCCAAAATCAATCACATCAGATAGAGATTCAAAATTTACTTCTAGATTTTGGATCAACTTACAAAAAGAGATGGGAATAAAATTGAACTTCAGTACAACTTTTCACCCACAAACAGATGGTCAGTTGAAAGAACAATTCAGACTCTTGATGATATGTTAAGGACAATTGTGTTAGATCGAGGTGAAAGTTGGAAGTATGTACTACCGTTCATTGAATTTGTCTATAAAAATAGCTATCAGGCAACAATATGCATGGCACCATATGAAGCATTATATTGAAAAAAATGTAGATCAATACTTTACTGGGATGAAGTGGGTGAGAGAAAAGTCTTAGGACCTGATACAATAGACGAAATGATTAAATTAGTCCATCAGATCAAGCAAAGGTTAAAGGAGGCCCATGACAGACAGAACTCGTATGCTGATAAACGAAGAACTGAATTACAATTTGATGTTGGAGATAAAGTTTTTTTTAGAAAATTTTTCCATCAAAGGTAATCGTTAGATTTGGAGTAAGAGGCAAGCTACGACCACATTTTATAGGGCCCTATGAAATATTAGAAAAGATAGGCCCTGTAGCTTACAAGTTAGCGTTGCCACCAAGTTTTGGGAAAATACACAATGTGTTTCATGTGTCGCAACTGAGGAAGTACTAACACGACCCAAACCATGTGATCCATCAGACTGATATCACCATTGATCTGGATATGAGTTATGAAGAAAAGCCAGAAGCTATCTTAGACCAGCGTATATAAAAATTAAGAAACAATTCAATATCGTTGGTAAAATTCTTATGGAGACACCATGGGAAGAAGAAGCGACATGGGAACTAGAGGATCAAATGAAAGAGAAATATCCCGAACTCTTCAAGAGGTATGTAAATTTCAGGACGAAATTTCTTTAAGGGGGTAGAATGTAATACCCTGACCGTCTAAACTTGGTTTAGAATGAACCTAACTTTGAAATTAAGATTTTGCATCAGTAATAATAATAAAAGATTATAGAAATTACATATATGTATAAGAATTATGTAAGTTGACAAGATTTTGGGATTGATCCCAAATGGATTTAAATTATTACAACGTATATATACATACATATATAGTACACGAAAAATGAAAAAAAGAATAAGAAAAAGAAAATGAGAAGAAAAAGAAAAAAGAAAAGAAAAGAAAAAAAAATATATATATATAGGTACGCATTTAATAAAAGGCGTCCGAAAAGTGGGGGTTAACCCCAAAGCTATACTACAAATATGTTAATATATAATATAATATTATATATATATATATATATAGTATGTATGTGCTAGCCGAAGGTGCCTAGTACGGATCCTATGATTAACGTGCTCATGTGTGTGTCGATGCAAGAAGGAAGGGTGATCGCTTATGCATCCCGATAATTCAGACCACATGAAATAAATGATCCTACCCATGATTTGGAACTAGCTACGGTTGTGCATACCACGAAGATGCGGAGACATCATTTCTATGGAGTGAGGTGTGAAATCTTCACGGATCACAAAAGTTTGAAGTCTTCTTTGAGCAAAGATACACTGAACATGAGATAGAAGATGGCTCGAATTGGGAAAGGACTACATTGCGGTATTAATTATCACCGGGAAAGGCTAATGTAGTGGCAGATGCCTTAAGTTGTAAAACTCAATCCAAGTTGGGATGTCTCCTTACTTGAAGAGGAAAGATTCATTGATGAATTTAAACAGATGAAGATAGAAGTAATTGAAACATACGAAATAATAACGGTCCGATTGCAACACTCATCGCGACACACGACACAGCGAGGAAGGATAATTGATGTACAAAGGATGGACGATAAATTAGAAAAGATGAGAATGCAAATAAGGATTGAAAAGCTAAAGGACTATCAAAAAGAAACATATGATGCTATCATGTTTGAAGGAAGAATGTGTTTCATAAGATGAAGGGCTAAAAAATGAAATTTTGAGCTAAGCTCATAACACCCTTACACCTCCCACCTGTGAAGCACAAAATGTACCAAGATTTAAAGAGAAATTTTGGTGGGAAGGAATGAAAAGAGATGTAGCTTCGTTAGGTGAGCGTTACCTATCATGTCAGCGGTGAAGGCTTTACATCAGCGACCTTATGGAAAGTTGCAACCTTTGACACACCAAATGGAAATGGGATGACATTACAATGGATTTTGTGGTGACTTACCACGATCAAAGCGAGGAACACATCGATATGGGTAATCATAGATAGACTCACAGTGTGCTCATTTTATACCAATTTCGACTACCTATGGATCGACAAGCTAGCTCAACTATCGTCCGTGAAATTATGCGTCTTCACGAGTGCAAAATCAATCACATCAGATAGAGATTCAAAATTTACTTCTAGATTTTGATCGACACAAAGGAGATGGGAATAAAATTGAACTTGATCAACTTTTCACCCACAAGCAGATGGTCGATTGAAAGAACAATTCGAGACTCTTGAAGATATGTTAAGGACAATTGTGTTAGATCCGGTGAAAGTTTGAAGTATGTCTTGCGTTCATTGAATTTGCTATATAACAATAGCTATCGAGCAACAATATGCATGGCACCATATGAAGCATTATATTGAAAAAATGTAGATCACCACTTTACTTTGGGATGAAGTGGGTGAGGGAAAAGTCTTAGGACACGATCTGATAGGCGAAATGATTAAATTAGTCCATCGGATCAAGCAAAGGTTAAAGGAGGCCATGATGAGACGTAACTGGTTATCTTTGATAAGCGAAGAACCGAATTACAATTTGATGTTGGAGATAAAGTTTTTTTAATTTTTTCCATCAAAGGAATCGTTAGATTTGGAGTAAGAGGACTCGACCACATTTTATAGGGCCCTATGAAATATTAGCAAAGATAGGCCCGATGGCTTACAAGTTAGCGTTGCCACCAAGTTTTGAGAGCATTACACATGTGTTTCATGTGTCGCATGGCGAGGAAGTACTAACACGACCCAAACCATGTGATCCATCAGTTGATATCACCATTGATGCGGATATGAGTTATGAAGAAAAGCCGAAGCTATCTTAGACCAACGTATATAAAATTAAGAAACAATTCAATATCGTTGGTAAAGTCCTATGGAACACCATGGGCGAAGCGACATGAGAACTAGAGGATCAAATGAAGAAAATATCCCGAACTCTTCTAGAGGTATGTAAACTTCGGGACGAAATTTCTTTAAGGGGGTAGAATGTAATACCCCGACCGTCTAAACTTGGTTTAGAATGAACCTAACTTTGAAATTAGGAATTTGCATCAGTAATAAAAATAAAAGATTATAGAAATTACAGATATGTATAAGAATTATGTAAGTTGACAAGATTTTGGGATTGATCCCAAATGGATTTAAATTATTACAACATATATTACAACATATATATACATACATATAAGTTGACAAGCTATACTACGAATATGATAATATATAATATAATATTATATATATAGTATATATGTCTGAAATAAATAGTGTGTGTGTGTGTCGTGTATATATATATATAGTATGTGTGTGCAAAGGTGAAATAGTGTGTGTGTTACGTGTATGCATGCATGCTTAATGTGTGTTGTACTCATGTGTGTGCGTGTATCTTTCTTTAAAAAAGGTAAAGTAAAAGCAATGCAAAAATAACGAGGATCAATAGGTTTCATTTTTTAATTTCACCTTTCAGCATCGTGTGTTTACTGAGAAGGAAAAAAATATAACCTTCTTCCATCAATCTTTCTTTTCAATTTCTCGACTCATTCTCGATCTTTCGTTAAATCCGAACCGATACTAAGGTTAGTCTCGTCATTACCTACATTTCTATGGTTTAAAATTTAAATTTGGTGCATGTTTTGTATTTTATAATTTATTTTGAAATGTATTAAAAATAGGGAGATGATGTCAAATACTAGAAGTCGAGAACTAATGTTGTTCGTATAATCCATATATGTTAGGATTATGAATATGGTTAAAAGTTATTAAAGTTATAATTTTGCCCATTTTTAAAGCCGAACTATAGTCATTTTTATATTTTTATTGAATGAAGAGACTTCATATTTACAGTCTATGTTAGTCTACTAGCATATAGAATTAAATTGAGAATTTTTCGTATGCATTAGGACATAAAACCTATTTGGCTGAAAGTCTAAAGCTCTACGTTCGGATTATCCGATCTTTGTTTGTCAAATGTTATCAAATATCTGTATTCTATGATATATCTAGCATGGCATATAAATTTATCATAATTTTCTGGGTATGTTAGGTATTTTTCTAAAAATGTCATGTATCTAAAGTTGCTCGTTCGAGGATACCGTAAATGTTATACGAAATGTAATG
Organism: Salvia rosmarinus; assembly: GCA_036937905.1. Lineage (NCBI taxonomy): Eukaryota > Viridiplantae > Streptophyta > Magnoliopsida > Lamiales > Lamiaceae > Salvia > Salvia rosmarinus. The sequence continues at coordinate 13,672 of JAODLM010000669.1, forward strand.
TGACATATGAGTTAGACAAGGTATAATACGTAAACGACTAAAGTTGGAAGAAATTGATCGACGTTTGCTTAGTTAAGTATTAGAAATCAGGAATAGTTTGTTATTAATATTCAAGCACGTATGTGCGTAGAGTTATGATTATCGCACAGAGTTATGATTTATGCCTAGTTAAATATAGTTTTCTCTGAATAGTTGAAATAGACATGAGATACAAGAAATAAACGAGGACTTAGAATTTTAATGTGGTTCAATGTTAATAAATAAGTTTGTCCCAAGCTAAGAATATAAATAAAGTTTAAGTGGTGAGAAAATATAATAAATGGATGAAAATAGTGGCTCACTATGACCAGTGGAACAAATTGAGATATTTTATATCTCTTATTCAATAATAATGATGCAAAATCCTAAGATATTAAAAATTATCTAAATGCGTTGATGATAATCGGCGTTATCCAAAACGAATGAAGTACTAAACCTTTCTTTACGTATGGGTAAAGTACAAAGGTAACGAAGAAGAAAAGAAATACAACGTGTTGCTAAAAGTATATATCGGTGGGCTTTCTTACGAAACGATGAACCTAAATTTTCATCCATGATGCTTTATTGAAATCAAGTGATATGAAGTATTTGATGATATTATTTGCCAAAATGTTTATGTTTATGTGTGAATCCTATCTCGTGTTGGTTCGCCACTATGAATGATAATCAATTCGGATCATATGCTAGCCGAAGGTGCCTAGTACTGATTAACGTGTACACTATGGTATTTGTGTCTTGAAAGGTTTTCTCGGTCGGTCACAGCGTCCGTGGGAGGTGGCCACCTTCCCGGCGCATATGTTACAGATATGAATCACGCTGACAGAAAATGGTCCGCCCGGACAATCTTATGAAAATGAAAATTATTTAGTAAGCACAGATATTTCCAATAAAACCCTGTGTGTTACTATGATGGGCAGTTCAATATATGTTATTCAAAGTATTTGGCATATGTCTACTGAGTACCTAGTACTCAGCCCTGCATATTCGTTTTTGATGAGCAGGTTGAGCAGGTGTTGCGATGGTGATGTGTTGAGCGGAGTAATCTTTTGACGATGTATATACGTAACCTTGAGTGCATATCATCATATATGCATCTCACATGATTCCGCTGCAAACACTTGAATATGCTGCCTTTTGCTAGAGTATGTAAACAATTACTCTTTTGTCGAGCATTCTCTTCTGGCTCGAATATGTAAATTATAACACCTCCATCGCTGAGATCCTATGTATATTCAGTATTATCTTTTGTCTCACATAGATGAACACCCAACCCCTTTCTTCCCCGTTTCTTTTATCCCATCCTGAGTCGCAGCTCCGGTTAGGCCGTCTTTAGGGATAGAGGGCTGTGACAGAGTGGTATCAGAGCAGTTCGTTTTCCTTGAATCCAAGACTTTCTTCAAGTTAAATCAAGTCTAGATTGAGTCACTAGACTTGTAAGAGGTCAGTCGACTATGCTCAACACTCTATCGCATCAAGCTTAACCAGAACGAGGTAAATGATCTTTCCAATTTTGGAAATGAAAGTTTAAAGTGGAAAATGGTTGAAATGATGTTTTAGTTATGAAAAAAGAAGAGATATGAGAAAGAGTGGACAGTGATATGTCAAAAGTGAAATGTTTGAATTCGTGGAATTCAATGAGATTTATTGTTATGAATGAGTTATGTTATTAATGTTTAAATTCTTGCAATTACAAGTTGTTGATGACAATGAGTATATTATCCCAAAAGAACGTAGACTGTTTAAGACGCATGATCCCTTTTGCGAAAGAACATAGAAAGATGAACTATGAGAATTTTATTCCATCTTGAGGACAAAAGTGAGGATTGAAATGAGAAAAAAAAAAGCGAGGATGAAAATGAGAATAATACGAGTTGAAAGGCGAGAACAACGAGAACAAAGTGGAGAAAACTAAAAGAATAGAGATGTAAGAATGGAAGGATGATTTTGAGATGATGAATGTCACTATACGATAGTGACATGAGTATAAATTTTCCTTTGGATGTTCTGCACGTGAACTCCAAATTGACTATGACTTTTCGTTAGAAAGCGAAATAGATATGTGATCAAAGAATCGATTGATGCTAGTATTGTGATTTATACAGAATGAGAGACCACAGTATGGTAGAAAGTTTGAATGCTAATTGGAGAATTAGGTTTTTCAATATATTGAGTAGAGTTTGAAATGTATGGTATGTTGACAAACCCTTACAATTTATGATGACCCATTACGAGTTATATGAGGTTTCGAATTTTATTCATTAACCATGTTCTGTCATTGAGTTTAACTCTATGATCTAGTTTCAATTGAGAAATTACTTGAGTTTCTCACTTTTTGTGAAAGAAGTTTACAACCAGAAAATTTATAAAGTACCCTTTTGAAACCAAGCCCTCATGTGACTGAGTGTGATGGGTCTGGCCAGCCCATATGACCAAAGTGTATCAGTAGTCATCATTCTGGTCTTCGGACCCTATATTCCAATTATTAACTTCAAAGAACATATTGGTTCAAACTTTAAAAGGTGGTCGTCTTGAATTATGAATCCTTACCACTTGTAAGCTGTCATGATGAGTTTTCTTCAATCCTCGAAACTGATAAGTATGATGTAGGTTGACTTATCTTGTCACCTAAGTTTTCAAATCAGTAAAATGATGTACATCAAGTTATGATGTAGAGAGGTTCTCGATGAGGCGAGATATATTTTCTCCTATGATACACAGATACAATGACCCTTGATGGGCTTTCCAGATACTGATGACAGTGAAGTTACACCACCTTGTGAGTGTTATGATAATAAAGTTATGAGCGAGATACTCTTTAGCATTGAGTCTTAGAGTAGAAGTAAAGAAAAAATATAGAAATATTCTTGGAAAATAACCTCCTCTTATTATGTTATAACAGAGAGAATACAACTTATTTTAAGATAGTTGACCGTCTTTAAGACCTCGTTAGTAGGTTGGACATGTCTAAAATATGGAGGTACGAGACTCTTTTTAATGGATATGTAAGGAATGATAGCTTCCGGTTAACAAGTATCTCACTTTATAACTCAACCCTTAAGATTATGCTTGGCGGAATTGATTCAGAGCATTTGAGACCTAGTGAAACCAATGATAGTGAGATTGATGGATCACAAATATTGAGAAAGTGTGAACAACTAGGCTAGCCCTAGTGTTTAAATCAACACGAGGAATATATCCGGGAAGGCGAGACATGGTAATGAGGCACTTGTGTTGGAAACTTAAGTTATGGTGCACAAGCGTACTACCCTACCGGTATATGACAACAATGGCGCTTAAACTCGGAAGTGAGAACCAAGTATAATGAAAACAATATGACTTTCGAGATATCATGATCGAGAAAAAGGACAAGAATTGAGAACGGTGAAGAAACTACGAGCTATCCGTTATGAGATAGCCAGATATGATATAAGCTTGAAGCAGTCGACTATGATTAAGTAAGGTAATTCCTTGTAAGCAAAGAAGTAGATTCATTATTTGAGATGAAACCTTGGTACTCTAAGTTACATAGACATAAAACACATGTCTTGTGGGTTTTGAAATTTAACAAGCAAAACAACTTCTAGAGAAGTTTGTAAGGAAAATACATTCAAGGGAACAAAGGAAGAGATTCACATGGAAAGACTTTTTTAAGATGAAGCTAATTGGGAAGTTTGTTCCTCATACTTATATGATGAAAAATAAAGTGGAAATTTGGGTACCTCTGACATTGAAATGAAACAAACATAGAATGTCAAGAAGATGGTGAAGATACCTTATGTTTAGGGCAAAAGTATGATATGTTCCTAGTGAAAAAGTGATTTTAACTTATGCGAAAATACATAGTTAATCAATGAAGATTAAGAGAACTGACATATATCCAAATAGGATATTACAAATGATGGCGCTACAAATGTCAACATGAGGATTCCTCTTGAAAAGATTTTAAAGTAAGAATATATGAGAGATATATTCCTAAGAGCGATAGAGAGGAAAAGGAAACCAATCATTCGATGAATTTAGAGCGGATGATAGTGATGATACATCACGATCTCTATGAAAAGATTAGGCATCGAGGCAACAATGCCGGAAGATAAACCGGTGCGAGACTTAGCCGCAAAATGCAATTGATAAAGGAATAACGATGTGACAACCGAGAAGGATATGGCGAACAAGGTAACAGGAGGCCTGGCGAGGAAACATGATGCCACAAGGGCAATGACAAGGATAAATGAGATGGATGTTTACCTGGACAAATAGGGACACCACAGACTAGAGCCTATGCTCTGTACCAAAAATAGAACGAACAAAACCAGGGAAGCCTGGCAAGTATGAGAAAACTTCTCAGCATACCTATAATACTTTTGTTCGATACGGGTGCTTCACATTCTTTCATCACAAAAGCATGTGTAGATACATTAGAACTCAAGTCAGAACAAGCAAATTAGGAAATGAGAATCTCTTCACCCATAGAGGGAATTATGACTGTCACACATGTTTGCTCGAACTTACAGTTGAACTTAGGATCACTTAAGGTTCTAGTAAACAACTTGAACATAATACCTATGGGAGACGTAGATATAATTCTAGGAATGGATTGGCTAGCCGAAAACTATTCCACAATGTTGTGTAAGGAGAGAAAGATTTTATTTCAATATCCCGAAAAAGAAGCCACGAGTTTTCACGGGATCAACATGGGGAAGAAGGTACCAATTATATCAGCACTACAGGCAAGGAAAATGATGAACAAGAAAGGATGTCGAGCATTCCTTGTTTATCTAAATGAAGAAGCTGAAGTCGAGAGACGGTGGAAGATATACCAGTTGTGTGGGAGTTTAAAGATGTCTTTCCTAAAGAATTGCCGGGTTTACCGCCTAATAGGCGATTGAGGTTCTGATTGATCTAGAGCACAGGTCGACACACATGTCGAGGCACCATATAGAATGGCTCGAAGAGTTAGAAGAATTGAAGCTTCAACTACAAGAGCTTCTAGACACGGGTTTCATCGGACCTAGCATATCCCCATGGGGAGCAATTGTACTATTCGTGAAGAAGAAAGATGGTACTTTAAGGATGTGCATAGATTATAGAGAGCTGAACAAATTAACACTCAAGAACAAATACCCTCTCTGGGGATAGATGATTTATTTGATCAGCTCGGGGAGCAAGAGTATTCTCGAAGATCGACTTAAAATCGGTACCATCAGCGAGAATTGACAAGAAAATATACCCAAACGGCCTTTCGAACAAGATATGGTCACTATGAATTCATAGTTATGCCATTTGGATTAACAAATGCACCCGCCGTGTTCATGGATCTTATGAACATAGTATTCCATCCGTACTTAGACAAATTTGTCTTGGTATTTATAGATGATATCCTCATCTATTCAAAAGATAAGGAAGAACACGAAGAACATCTAAGGATAATTTTGCAGATGCTAAGGAGTGAACAACTCTATGCTAAATTTAGTAAGTGTGAATTTTGGCTGAATGAAGTGGACAAAATTTGATCGCACGAAAATAACGCGCATTGTATATGGTAAGTCGAGTATCGTATCCACAGGGATTGCAATCCGAAAACACAGAAGCTAACTCTCTAATCCTTCATCATTATCCAAGCAACAAAATATGGTTTGAAAGGGTTATGGCTTCAGATAATAAAATCCAAAGCAAAGGTAACAACTTGAAAATAAACAAAGGCGATAAATACTCAAAGAAGAATATAAGAGATAAAGACTAACCACAGGGATGCACTAATCCTATCCACAACGATGTTTATCACCTTATTATTAACCGTTTTAATCCGAGACAAGATGGAAGATCACATATGTAGACAACAACTTGATTCGACAATTGTGACGATTGATTACTAATTTTCCTATTATTATTCGTCTACAGATGAAAATAAGCAACTCGAAAAGAATCACAAAGAATATGCTTCCTACAAATGTTCCTATCTCGGTTGCAACTCAAGGCTTATCCGTATCATGCATTCAAGATCGATTGACAATTAAAGCATTACGTAATTAGCGGCAACTATGATATGCATCAAGATTGATCAAAATCAACACATAAAATTAAGCACCAAGAATCATGAATCGATGCGGAAGGTAAATAACAATAGCGGGGATCACAACATATAGGATAGAATCATGCAAACCACAGGATTAGAGCGAAATTTAGCTAGACATAATTAGCGGAATTAAATACGAGACAATCATAAAAACATAAATTAAATTGATAAAACCCGTGGGAAGCGTATGAAGAACAATGGTTGGGTTCGTATCCAAACCCAGCGAAAAGCGGAAAAGCGATGGAATTTGTTCGAACAAAAGCGTTCGAGCGTTAACAATCGTAGAACAATTGCAGAATGATGGAAAACTCTAGAATGAATCTAAATCAAAGCTAATGTGAAAATAAATGAAAAACTATGAAAAACTGAGGAAAAATATGTAAAATCACGGCTGGGAAAGGTTAGAGGCGCGAGGGGTAGAGCCTGTTTATAGATTTAGGGTGAAACCCTAAAATTTGCGTCAGCCGCCTCTCTTCACGGCCGAGCTCGCGGTCGTGAGGCATCCGTTTCGTCTCGACCGGGCGTCAAATTCTCCGCAGTGCGCGCGTCCTCGTTGGCTTCGCGGCCACACCTTGCGGCCGCTAGGTGTGGTCGTGTTGTACATAAAATCACCGCGGGCACGTCTCGCGCCCGTTGGGAGTGCTCGCGTGCATGGCCTTCGTCTCGCTGGCTTCAGCTTTGCCTAGCAGCCGACCTAGCGGTCGCTAGATCGGTCGCGAGTATCTCTTTCAGCGCATGCGCTCGCGCTCATTGGGTTAATGGCTCGCGGCTGGCTAGCGGCATGAGTGAGTCGCTAGGCACTCATTTCGCCCTCGTCTGCTCGTCGCCCGTTCCATGCTTGGTTTTCAACTTATAAGCCTACAAAACACCAAAGCGGAACCAAAGCGATTATCTTCCAAAAATATGTAAAAGCATTGAAATCCATGATATAAACGCTCTTTATAGATCTAAAATCATCTTTAAATATCAACAATAAGCGTGTAAAATATCGTTTATCAACCCCCAAACTTAAAGCATTGTTTGTCCTCAAACAAAAACAAGACCAAAAAGAAAGAGAGACACAAAAAAGATCAGCGTCGGCAAGGTGATTAACCAATAAAGCCTCGAAATATCTCAAAGCTAAAAATCATTAGTGCACACGACGACATTAGTCAACTCGACAATGTACACCATTGAAAGCAAAATCTCATTCAATTCAACCCTCACAATGGTATGTGCGTAAAATATAGAGTACACTCAACTCATAAAGAAATAAGGGACGTGTATGCACTCAAAAATCAATGCAATGCAAAAATCTCACCGTAGGCTTGCCATTTCTCTAATATCTCCACCACGTCAAATGCATTCAAATTAGGATCATAAAGGACTTTTCATAGGTTGTATTGTAGGCACATTGGTTAAGGTATGATAATATATGGCTAAGTGACTCAAGTATACTCTAAGCACTTCCATCTATACAATCAACACATATGGACTTTGTCCATTTTCCTTTCCTTTCCAACATGCTATTTCGACATTTATTCACTCAAGGTACCATATACTATGATAATTGACTTCCTTTATGCTCATACTATTCACAAATTTTTTTCTTTTCTTGGCTTTGTACTAGAGCTTATAGGGTCTATTCTTTTCACAGGTACCATACTTTATCTTATATCCCCACTTAAACTTATAAAACAAATTTTTCTCCCATTTGATTCCATATCCATCCTCACCTCCTATCATCCGGTTAATCGAAGAATAAGGTCTAATAAAGGCTCAAAGAAGGCGACAAATGGTATATATCATTGGGCTAGTGTTTGGGTAAATATGTGGTTTAACAAAGATGGTCTTTTATCCTTTCCATATTCAAAACACATATTGCGGCCTCGACACGAAAAAGCGGCAAGTTCTAGAAGATAATTACATGCGATATCACACAAATAAAAGCGTATCAAGATGTGTATCTGGTGAAGCTCAAGTCTCACGGTTTTAGCAAATGGTTAAAACAACAAGCTAAGCAATCTCAAGTCATCCATGCGTCATTTTCTAACATATCATGTGCCTTATCATTAAATATCAACAAAAAATTCTATCGTCATTGGCTACATGGATTAACACATTTCACTTCAACTCGTTGATCGACCGACACAACAAAAACACGAAAGACACGACAAAAGCCCCAACATATAAAAACTTAACAAAACAACAAAAACATAAAAGACTCTCAACCACATCACACTCGACCACTCCCACAAACTTATTGTCAGCGGTGTGCAATGGAGACAATAATGTTTGCGAAAGAAAGTGATTGGGAGAGATCTTACCTCAAATGTCGCTACTCGGTGGATAGAATCCTCGCCATTGATGATATACCTGGGACTTACAAACAAACAAACAAGACACAACAAAACAAAGAAAAAGAGGAAAACAAAGCGAAAAACATAAAGCATGTAAAATATTGGGGTTACCTCCCAACCAGTGCTAGATTTATAAATCGCTAGCTCGCGTTACCTCTTATCAATCAGGTGATTTGACAACTGAGAGCTTTCCAAACTTCGATTTGTCGTACTTAGCATTTACAACTGCCCACCAATTTGCACAAGAATGGCTTCCACTAAACTTGAATGAATCACTCGGATTTTTATGTCGAGTCCACTTCTTCCTTGCAGCATGCCCGTCGACAGGTCGGTTGCACTTCAAGTGCGAGACTTGACTAGCGATGGCGATGAGTGATCGAATAACACTTTTAGGGCTACGAGCGTCGTGTTGCTTGATGGCGTCATATATTGAAATCTTTAGCTCTTCATCGCTGGCGCGAAGCGTGAGGTCACCTTCGCACATCAATCAAAGCACGACCGGTTGCTAGAAAAGGTCTACCAAGATTAGTGGTTGATGCTTGAATTGGGTATGTCTAATATAACAAAATCGGCGGGAAAACAAAGTCCAATTCTTACCAACACGTCTTCAACAATTCCTTAAGATATGTGGTGACACATCGACCATCATCAATGATATCTTTGTTGGCTTCATCTTCCCTAGCTCCAAGCGGTTGAATACATTTAACGACATCAGATTGATGCTCGCTCCCAAATCGCACAACACATTGGGGAATGTGTGCTCAGCAATCTCATACTCGGTCTGAAGCTCCCCGGATCTTTCTACTTCAAAGGCAACTTCCGCTGTAAGATGGCACTGCATTCTTGAGATAGGTTATTTTTCAAATTTACAATTTCTTTTGCTTGCTAGTGCATCTTCGAAACTTCACATATCCGGCATGTTTCGCGGTGCTTCAAGAGAGGTAGATTGATATTTACTTTTGAAATATCTCCTTGAATCGGGCGAACTCCTCATCATATTTGGACTTAGCTAGCTGACTTGGGAATGGAGGGCCGGGGCGTATCGTCGGAAATTTTGGCTCTGGGCGTCCCTCGCGGCCGTCCTCGCGATCGCGAGTGCGATCGCTAGGGACCTCTCTTGCCGGGCCGTCTTCTTAGCGGCTGGGCACGCGGTCGCGGACTCCCCTCTCGCGCTCTCTGCCTGGTCTCTCACGGCAGGGCTCGCGGTCGCGAGCTCGATCGTGAGGTGCTTCTCTTTTGAGGCCGCGGGCGGGTTCGCGAGCTCCTCGGGATAACTGACAGTGTGATGTCTCGCGGCCGGGCTTGCGGTCGCGAGGTGCTCATTCTTTCCGCCGTCTTCGTGCGGGTGGTTCTGTTACGATGCTCCACTTCTCACCTGGATAGCGAAACACTCATTCTTTGGGTTCACTTCCGTGTTACTCGGAAATTGGCCCGTCTTTGGCTGTGCATTTTGTTGTGCGACTATCGACGATTGATTCTCCATCGTCTTCATGTGCTTGCCCATGGCTGCCACGGTCGATTCAAGCTGTGTTATCCTCGGCGGTGGTCTTGATGAATGAAGTCTGTTGAGTCGCTAGTTGTTGGTTGCTCACAACCAACTGCTGCATCATATCCTCTACACTTGGCTTCTTCGCCTCTTGAATCACTCCATTCTGAACGGCGAAGCCTGCTGGAGGTTGTTGGAAGTTATTGGGGTTGGCATAGGACAGATTCGGATGATTCCTATTGTTCGGATGGTATGTCGGATTTCCCCCATGGTTCCTCTGATTGATATGATTAACCTCTTCTGTCTCGATCTGGCTCTTCAAAAGAGTGAACTTCTTCATAAGCTCGGCATATTTAGAGTCACTCTCTCAAGACTACTTTTGCCACAGGCGTTCTCTCCATTGGCCATTGATAACTATTGGCGCCATCTCTTCTATGATGCGGTGGCCTCCTCTACTGACGGTTCATAAGCATCCCCTGCTGAAGCATCCACTATGCTCGCCGTGTCGTCGCGTCATTGCTATAGAAGCTGCGTGATCTGCCTCTCTGGAGAATCCGTGTTGAGGGCACCTTCTCAATAGGGCCTGAACCTCTCCCATACCTCAAATAGTGACTCGTCTCCTTGTTGGCAAAAATGGGAGATCTCGGCTATGATCTTCTGCGCTTTGGCGGAGAAAAATATTCGAGAGAAACTTCTCACAAAGTTTGCCCCAATATCTATCCGGATCGGTCCAAGCTCTTGAACCAATCCTTCGCTGGTGCGTAGAGAGAATCGAACATGCTCATCGGATAGTGTCTTGTGGCACCCCATTCGCTGATGGTGTCACAAATGTCGAGACAAGTCTCGAGATGGGCATTCGGGTCTTCTGTAACTCCTCCCCCAAACTGCTCTCCTTGCACCATACTGATCAGGGCCGGCTTTAATTAGAAATTATTCGCGTCCACGTGCGGGCCCCATCCTCCTCCTTGGAACTGTTCAGTAGGAGGTCGGTACATAAAGTTCAGCGGTCGCGTCTCTGGAACAGGGACAAGGAGTCCCATATTCGCCATCTGGCGCTGCATCTCTGCGAAATCGGCTAGCATGCGTGCAGCTTGCTCGGGAGGAATGCCCCCGTTCTGTGGATTAGCTGCCATTGCAGCCCTTCTTCTCTCTCGTCTCCTTCTCCTTTGGGAATTTTCGATCTCTGGGTCAAGATTTTGCTCAGGAGGTCCCTGGGACCTTGTGATCATAAACTACCTGGAGAAAAAGAGAGAGCTTAACTCTGACAAGAATAAATAAATAATATAAATATATAACTTGAATTAATAACTCCAAATCGTCAAATTATTCCTATGTGATCTTAACAATCCCCGGCAACGGCACCAAAATTTGATCGACAAAATTTGATAGCACGAAAATAACGCGTGATGTATATGGTAAGTCGAGTATCGTATCCACAGGGATTGCAATCCGAAAACACAGAAGCTAACTCTCTAATCCTTCATCATTATCCAAGCAACAAAATATGGTTTGAAAGGGTTATGGCTTCAGATAATAAAATCCAAAGCAAAGGTAACAACTTAAAAATAAACAAAGGCAATAAATACTCAAAGAAAAATATAAGAGATAAAGACTAACCCTAGGGATGCACTAATCCTATCCACAGCGATGTTTATCACCTTATTATTAACCGTTTTAATCCGAGACAAGATGGAAGATCACATATGTAGCCAACAACTTGATTCGACAATTGTGACGATTGATTACTAATTTTCCTATTATTTATTCGTCTCTAGAGGAAAATAAGCAACTCGAAAGGATCACAAAGAATATGCTTCCTCGAATGTTCCTATCTCGATTCGACTCGAGGCTTATCCAGTATCATGCATTCGAGATCGATTGACAATTAAAATTGTTACGTTATTAGCGGCAACTATGATATGCATCAAGATTGATCAAATCAACACAAAAATTAAGCACCAAGAATCATGAATCAATGCACGGAAGGTAAATAACAATAGCGAGGATCACAACATATAGGATAGAATCATGCAAACCACAGGATTAGAGCGAAATTTAGCTAGACATAATTAGCGGAATTAAATACGAGATAATCATAAAAACAAAAATTAAATTGATAAAACCCGTGGGAAGCATCGAAGAACAATGGTTGGGTTCGTATCCAAACCCAACCGAAAACGGGAAAACGATGGAATTTGTTCGGACAAAAGCATTCCGAAGCATTAACAATGCGTAGAACAATTGCAGAATGATGGAAAACTAAAGCTAGAATGAATCTAAATCAAAGCTAATGTGAAAATAAATGAAAAACTATGAAAAACTGAGGACAAATATGTAAAATCACGGTTGGGGAAGGTTGGAGGCGCGAGGGGGTAGAGCCCCTATTTATAGATTTAGGGTGAAACCCTAAAATTTGCGTCCGCCGCCTCTCTTCGCGGCCGAGTTCGCGGTCGCGTGCTCGGTCGTGAGGCATCCGTTTCTTCTCGACCGGGCGTCAAATTCTCGGCAGTGCGCGCGTCCTCGTTGGCCTCGCGGCCACACCTCGCGATCGCTAGGTATGGTCGCGTCGTACATAAAATCTCCGCGGGCATGTCTCGCGCCCGTTGGGAGTGCTCGCGTGCATGGCCTTCGTCTCGCTGGCTTCAGCTTTGCCTCGCGGCCGACCTAGCGGTCGCTAGATCGGTCGCGAGGTATCTCCTTCGCGGGCATACGCTCACGCCCGCTGGGTTGATGGCTTGCGGCCTGGCTAGCGGCCGCGAGTGAGGTCGCTAGGCACTCATTTCGCCCTCGTCGCTCGTCGCCCTTCGTTCCATGCTTGGTTTTCAACTTATAAGCTACAAAACACCAAAGCGGAACCCAAGCGATATCTTCCAAAAATATGTAAAAGCATTGAAATCCAAGATACAAACGCTCTTTACAGATCTAAAATCATATTTAAATATCAACAATAAACGTGTAAAATGCGCGTTTATCATAGGACATATTGTGTCGTCGGAAGGAATTAAAGTGGATCCTACTAAGGTGGAAACTGTACAAAAATGGAAATCACCAACAACTCCAAACGAGATCAAAAGCTTTCTAGGATTGGCTAGTTACTATCGGAGATTCATTGAAGGTTTCTCCAAAATAGCAAGGCCATGACATAGCTACTTGGAAAGGAATCAAATTTGTATGGACTACTGAATGTGAAACGAGTTTCCAAAAACTCAAAGAATTACTAACTGCGGCCTTGATGTCAATGCTTCTAGAACCAGATAAGGAATGTATTGTCTATACCGATGCATCATAAAATGGACTAGGTTGTGTGTTGTTGCAAGAAGGAATGGTGATAGCTTATGCATCCCGATAATTCAGACCACATTAAATAAATGATCCTACCCATGATTTGGAACTAGCTGCAGTTGAGCATGCCCTGAAGATCTGGAGACATCATTTCTATGGAGTGAGGTGTGAAATCTTCACGGATCACAAAAGTTTGAAGTACTTCTTTGAGCAAAGAAACCTGAACATGAGACAGAGAAGATAGCTCGAATTGGGAAAGGACTACATTGCGGATTAATTATCACCCAGGAAAGGCTAATGTAGTGGCTGATGCCTTAAGTTGTAAAACTCAATCCAAGTTGGGATGTCTCCTTACTAGAAGAGGAAAGATTCATTGATGAATTTAAACGGATGAAGATAGAAGTAATTGAACCATCTGAAACAATAACGGGTCTGATTGCAACACTTATCGCGACGCCTGACCTGTGAGGAAGGATAATTGATGCACAAATGAAGGACGAGAAATTAGAAAAGATGAGAATGCAAATAAGGATTGAAAAGCTAAAGGACTATCAAGAAGCAACATATGATGCTATCATGTTTGAAGGAAGAATGTGTGTTCCGCAAGATGAAGGGCTAAAAAAATGAAATTTTCAGCGAAGCTCATAACACCCCTTACACCTCCCACCTAGGAAGCACAAAAATGTACCAAGATTTAAAAGAGAAATTTTGGTGGGAAGGAATGAAAAGAGATGTAGCTTCGTTCGTCGAACGTTGCCTATCATGTCAACAGGTGAAGGCTTTACATCAGCGACCTTATGGAAAGCTGCAACCTTTGGAGATACCCAAATGGAAATGGGATGACATTACAATTGATTTTGTGACTAGCTTACCACGATCAAAACGAGGGAACACATCGATATGGGTAATCATAGATAGACTCACGGAGTGTGCTCATTTTATACCAATTTCGACTACCTATGGATCTGACAAGCTAGCTCAACTATACGTCCGTGAAATTGTAAGTCTTCATGGAGTGCCAAAATCAATCACATCAGATAGAGATTCAAAATTTACTTCTAGATTTTGGATCAGCTTACTAAAGGAGATGGGAATAAAATTGAACTTCAGTACAACTTTTCACCCACAAACAGATGGTCAGTTGAAAGAACAATTCAGACTCTTGAAGATGTTAAGGGTAATTGTGTTAGATCGAGGTGAAAGCTGGAAGTATGTACTACCGTTCATTGAATTTTGCCTATAACAATAGCTATCAGGCAACAATATGCATGGCACCATATGAAGCATTATATTGAAAAAAATGTCGATCACCACTTTACTGGGATGAAGTGGGTGAGAGAAAAGTCTTAGGACTTGATACAATAGACGAAATGATTAAATTAGTCCATCAGATCAAGCAAAGGTTAAAGGAGGCCCATGATGAGATGTAGTCGTATCTTGATAAACGAAGAATGAATTACAATTTGATGTTGGAGATAAAGTTTTTTTTTTGAAAAATTTTCCATCAAAGGGAATCGTTAGATTTGGAGTTAGAGGCAAGCTACGACCACATTTTATAGGGCCCTATGAAATATTAGCAAAAATAGGCCCAATAGCTTACAAGTTAGCGTTGCCAACATGTTTTGGGAACATACACAATGTGTTCCATGTGTCGCAACTGAGGAAGTACTAACACGACCCAAACCATGTGATCCATTAGACTGATATCACCATTGATCTGGATATGAGTTATGAAGAAAAGCCAGAAGCTATCTTAGACCAACGTATATAAAAATTAAGAAACAATTCAATATCGTTGGTAAAAGTCTTATGGAGACACCATGGGCAAGAAGAAGCGACATGGAAACTAGAGGATCAAATGAAAGAGAAATATCCCGAACTCTTCTATAGGTATGTAAATTTCGTGACAAATTTCATTAAGTGGGGTAGAATGTAATACCCCGACCATCTAAACTTGATTTAGAATGAACCTAACTTTGAAATTAGGATTTTGCATCAGTAATAATAATAAAAGATTATAGAAATTACATATATGTATAAGAATTATGTAAGTTGACAAGATTTTGGGATTGTTCCCAAATGGATTTAAATTATTACAACGTATATATAAATACATATATAGTACACGAAAAATGAAAAAAGAATAAGAAAAAGAAAAGGAGAAGAAAAGACAAAAGAAAAGAAAAGAAAAAGATATATATATATATATATATATATATATATATATATATATATATATATGTATACGCGCATTTAATAAAAGGCGTCCGAAAAGTGGTGGTTAATCCGAAGCTATACTACAAATATGATAATATATAATATAATATTAAATATATAGTATGTATGTGCTGAAATAAATAAATTATGTAGTCGTATATATATATATATATAGTATGTGTGTGCAAAGGTGAAATAGTGTGTGTGTTACGTGTATGCATGCATGCTTAAAGTGTGTTGTAGTCATGTGTGTGCGTGTATCTTTCTTTAAAAAAAAGGTAAAGTAAAAGCAATGCAAAAATTAACAGGATCAATAGGTTTGATTTTTTTTACTTTCCTGCTTTCATTGTCGTGTGTTTATAGAGAAGGAAAAAAAATATAACCTTCTTCCATCAATCTATCTTTCTCAATTTCTCGACTCATTCTCGATCTTTCGTTAAATCCGAACCGATACTAAGGTTAGTCTCGTCATTACCTACATTTCTATGGTTTAAAATTTAAATTTGGTGCATGTTTTGTATTTTTGTATTTATTTTGAAATGTATTAAAATAGGGAGATGATGCCAAATGCTAGAAGTCGAGAACTAATGTTGTTCGTATAATCCATATATGCTAGGATTATGAATATGGTTAAAAGTTATTAAAGTTATATTTTTGCCCATTTTTAAAGCCGAACTATAGTCGATTTTTTGATTTTTATTGAATGAAGAGACTTCATATTTACAGTCTATGTTAAGTCTACTAGCATATAGAATTAAATTGAGAATTTTTCGTATGCATTAGGACATAAAACCTATTTGGCTGAAAGTCTAAAGCTCCACGTTCGGATTATCCGATCTTTGTTTGTCAAATGTTATCACATATCTGTATTCTATGATATATCTAGCACGGCATATAAATTTATTATAATTTTCTGGGTATGTTAGGTATTTTCCTAAAAATGTCATGTATCTAAAGTTGGTCGTTCGATGATACCGTAAATGTTATACGAAATGTAATGTGACATATGAGTTAGACAAGGTATAATACGTAAACGACTAAAGTTGGAAGAAATTGATCGACGTTTGCTTAGTTAAGTATGAGAAATCAGGAATAGTTTGTTATTAATATTCAAGCACGTGTGTGCGTAGAGTTATGATTATCACACAGAGTTATGATTTATGCCTAGTTAAATATAGTTTTCTCTGAATAGTTGAAATAGACATGAGATACAAGAAATGAAACGAGGACTTAGAATTTTAATGTTGTTCAATGTTAATAAATAAGTTTGTCCCCAAGCTAAGAATATAAATAAGAAGTTTAAGCTGGTGAGAAAATATAATAAATGGATGAAAATAGTGGCTCCACTATGACCAAGTGGAACCAAATTGAGATATTTTATATCTCTTATTCAATAATAATGATGCAAAATCCTAAGATATTAAAAATTATCTAGTACGTTGATGATAATCGACGTTATCCAAGAACCAAATGAAGTACTAAACCTTTCTTTTATTATAGTTAAAATGCGAAGGTAATGTAAGAGAAAAGAGAAATACAACGTGTTGCTAAAAGTATATATCAGGTGGGCTTTCTTACGGAACGATGAACCTAAATTTTCATCCATGATGCTTTATTGAAATCAAGTGATATGAAGTATTTGATGATATTATTTGCCAAAATGTATATGTTTATGTGTGAATCCTATCTCGTGTTGATGCATGACTATGAATGATAATCGAATCGGATCATATGCTAGCGAAGGTGCCTAATACGGATTAACGTGTACACTATTGTATTTGTGTCTTGAAAGGTTTTCCGGTCGGTCACGGCGTCCAGTGGGAGGAGCCACTTTCCGGCCATATGTTACAGATATGAATCACGCTGACAGAAAATGGTCCGCCCGGACAATCTTATGAAAATGAAAAGTATTTAGTAAGCCTGAGACATTTCAATAAAACCCTATGTGTTACTGTGATGGGCAGTTCAGTATATATTATTCAAAGTATTTGGCATATGTCTCATCGAGTACCTAGTACTCGACCGCATATTCGTTTTTGATGTGCAGGTTGAGCAGGTGTTGCGATGGTGATGTGTTGAGCGGAGTAATCTTTTTGACGATGTATATATGTAACCTTGAGTGCATATCATCATATATGCATCTCACATGATTCCGCTGCAAACACTTGAATATGTTGCCTTTTGCTAGAGTATGTAAACAATTACTCTTTTGTCGAGCATTCTCTTCTGGCTCGAATATGTAAATTATAACACCTCCATCGCTGAGGTCCTATGTATATTCAGTATTATCTTTTGTTTCACACAGATGAACACCCAACCCCTTTCTTCCCCGTTTCTTTTATCCCATCCTGAGTCGCAGCTCCGGTTAGGCCGTCCTTAGGGATAGAGGGCTGTGACAGAGTGGTATCAGAGCAGTTCGTTTTCCTTGAATCCAAGACTTTCTTCAAGTTAAATCAAGTCTAGATTGAGTCACTAGACTTGTAAGAGGTCAGTTGACTATGCTCAACACTCCATCGCATCAAGCTCAACCAGAACGAGGTAAATGATCTGTCACGACCCGACTATTTAATTAGGTAATTAACTAAATAATCAAGCCGTGTTGGTTTAATTAACGATAATCTTTCAATAAAGAGTGATTTAGAAGATAGGTTTTGAAACAAGCGGACGATATAACGTTTGTAAATAAAGTAAGCTTGACTGCATTGAAAAATTTCCAATAACAACCATATCCTGGCGAGAACACAATTTCAAAATATATACATATAGATTTTGAAATATTTACAAAACTTAACAAAAGTATAGATTCACGTTCACAAGGTATCGTGGAAGACTAATGAATGTCATGTATGAAGACATGACACTTTCACTCTGATGGTTCGCGATGAAAACAAAATAACTAATTGACTCGGTTCGGGCCACACCTCTTCCATGCTCAACCTCAACATAAAACACTTATTGGGTGTGAGTACTAGAAGTACTCGATGGGTAAATCTATTATAATGTTCAAAACTTATAACCTTGTTCAAATAAACTTTTCTTTCAAATGATTTTAGAATCGACATTTTATTTGTTCATAAGAAACATTTATCTTCATAACATATCACCACAATTCATTTTAAACATACCGGCATAACATACCGAGTTGGTCGATGGATCACAACCACGGTCATACCTATCTCGTCGTTCGGTAAAGGGAAGTAGGCCTCATCCACGAGTACCATGGCGGCCTACATGAGCAAGCTCACGACCGTCTACACGCACGATAATTAATATCTTCCTACCGCAGATAGGTAATTGCCGTCATACCAACAATGTGGTAAAACATTTAGCATAATTATCATGTGGTGATCAAATGTTTTCTCAAGAAATCAAACTCATAACATATCATATGTTTAGCTTGAAAATAAAGTTCGTGTCATTACCCACCTCGTGACGACGTTCGATCTACCAAGTTTGTTTCTTCGTTCTTCACTTCTCGATTTCCTTGCTCGATCCTTAAAACATAAAATTATGACAAATCTTTAGAATTTTCCTTCTAATTTAGCTATATGCTAACAACTATTAATTAACATATAATTCGTTTTACTAATGTTTAATTCTATCGAAATTTCGTGAGTAATATACGTAACATGGACATCCCAAACATACCAAACTACTCGATGTCATCCCAAACTCCCCAATATCATCATCACATCATCAAATATACATTTAAGAACTCTATATGAGATTAATATCACCTATTTCAACGTTAATCGCTAAAGGCGATTTAACTACACATTTCAATATTTTGAATATCTATAGCCTATTCAACATCAAATATCATATAATTATACTTAATTAGCATCATTGATCATTATTTCATCATTCATTCAAGTCTTGCTTAAAATTTCCACATAAAATCATAACTTAGTCTTAAACTTTAAATTTTATAACTTTTGATATCTATGTTCAAAATTCCCATAAATTCTACTTAGGCCTTATTTTTATCATAGATCTCAAATATCAATTCAAATTCATCAAATAAAATCAAGAACTCATAGTTCAAGACTTGCCCTTCATTTTGAAAATTTTGAAATATTAGTATATGTTTGAATTAAATTCCTATAAATTCATTTTACACATTATTCATATCCTAAGCATGGATATCAAGTCAAATTCATCAACAAAAATCAAAATCATCAAGTTCATGTATCTTATAATTTTGAAAATTTCACACTTTTCATACCTATGGTTTAACTTTTAATTCCTTCGTTCGTATGATGTTTATAAACATACTTAAACATATATCTAAGCTTAATTCAATCATATCCTAACATATAAATCATATTCCAAAATTTAGGGTTTCAAGATCAAACTTTAATTTTGAGATTTCATGAATTTAAGGAATTTGAATCCATAGCATATGTTATTCATGCTCCATAATCATAATTAAATCAATACATGTAACAAAATTAAACAAATCATCCATAGCTAAAACTTTAGAATTTTCAAAATTCCATAGGGATAGAACATGCTATTTTGAAATTTAAACAATAAAATTATTGATCAAATGAGGTATTTACCTTGCTAGGATTAATTCCCTTTAATTCCAGTCTAATTGTGTAGTAAAAGTGTAGATGAAATTTTTAGTGTGTGTGAAGTGTGTGTGTGTCGTGAGTTTTAAAGAAAAATGAGGAAGAAGATGATTTATTTCTTATGTTATAGTTCTAGATAGTTAATTTACATTTAATTTGAATTTATCACTAATTTCAAGTAATGTATCACTAATTTCAATAAAATGATAAATACACCCCAATTCTTGCTAAATACATACTATAGTATAAATTAATTTTATAAAATTTTATTTATAACAATTTATAAGATATAATACAACTTATATTCATAATTTAATTTAGATCCATATAGCATATTTTAAATCACTTTATTTAATAAAATTGATTCATTTCAATAATACTTCTTAAATTTGAAAATTACATAAATAAATTCTTTAATCATTAGTTATTAATAAAACAAATTTATTCAAGACTTTAATATCTTAAATAATATTTTATCTCATTTTATAAGAAAAATAACATGCAAAAATAATTAATGTAATTCATAGCATAATTGCTAATTTATAGCATTTTCATACAACCATTCATTAATAATCACAAAATTCACATTTTATCACAAATAAACTCATTTCTAATAATTCTCTACATTTTCGATTCCATATAATCAAATCTTAAATTAATCGGATTCATACCAATTAATATTTCACTATATTAAATTTCACAATTCTTAAGGCTTAAATAGCTTTTAAGCCTTTAATAATATTAATTAAACTTTATTAATTACTATAAAATTTTAGAACTACTACATTCCTCCCTTAAAGAAATTTCGTCCCAAAATTTTAGTACCTTATTAAATAAGTCGGGTACTTTTCTATCATTTGATCTTCCAATTCCCAGTGACTTACGGACCATGATGTTTCCATTGAACTTTCACTAAAGGAATAACCTTATTCCTTAACTTTTCTTTTAGGTCCGAGAATGCTTTGGTCCCCTTCTTCATAACTTAAGTCGACATTGGGAACTATTTCATCATAATGAAGAATATGTTGTGGATCATAAACATACTTTACGAGTTGAGATACGTGAAAAGCGTCATATGCGTTAGCGGTTTGGAGCAACGCTAACCTATAGGCTCTGGGTCCAATCCGTTCCAATATCTCGTAAGGTCGAAATGCGGGTTTAAGTTTCCTTTTTATTCCAAAGCGGTGAACTCCTTTGGTTGGGAAACTTTAAGAAAGACCTTGTCCTATTTCAAACTTGATTACATCTGGCGATGATCGGCATAGGACTTTTGTCGGTCTTGAGCTTCTTTCATTCTTTGTCTTATCGTCGTACAATTTGAACCATTTCTTCATTGCTTGGGGCGAAGAATCTTCGTTCTCCCACTTCATCCCAATCTGAGGTGATCGCATTTCTTGCCATAAAGTGCTTCGTGAGGGAGCCATGCCGATTGTAGCTTGATAACTATTGTTGTAAGCAAATTCGATCAATGGTAGAACTTGTTCCCATTGGTCTCCCGATCAACACCACCGTTACGAGCATATCCTCCGAGTTTGAATTGTTCTCTCGGTCGACCGTGCATGCTGCGGATGAAAAGCGGTACTAAAATTTAATTGAGTACCCAATTCTTTTGAAAAGTAGTCGAGCAACCGAGAGGTGAATTTGGCATCACGATCGAGGTGATTGAGATCGGCACTCCATGTAGCGAACAATTTCCGAACATAAATCGTGCCAACTTATCTGCTCCATACGTTATCGAATTGGAATGAAATGGCGCTCTTGGTTAATCGATCAATGATTACCCATATGGCCGTATTTCCTCGTCTAGACTTAGGTAAACCAATTACAAAATCCATAGCGATGTGATCCCATTTCCATTCGGGCACTTGAGGTGTAACTTTCCATATGGTCTTTGATGTAAAGCTTTTACTTGTTGTACGCTAAACACCGTTCGACGTAGGAGGCAACGTCTTGCTTCATCCACAATCCACGAACTTTTGTTTAAGATCACAGTACATCTTCGTACTTCCGGGATGTGCCGCATCTGGAACCTTATGAGCTTCGTTCAAAATTTCATTTTCAATTCGTATCGTTAGAGTGCGTATATCGATTACCAAACATAATCGCATTATCTCCACTTCATGATATTCGGAAAATTTCCCATTCGAATCTTTGCTCGCGAGTTTCGAGTTGTTTATCTTTTCTTTGCGCTTGATGTCTGAGCTCTCAAATCCGGAAGTACCATCAATGACGCTACATTTCCTTGAATATTTCGGGGAGGTAACACGGTTTCCAGCTTCATTCTCTCGAACTCTTTTAGTAATTCTCCTTGGTCCGTTAAAAGAGTTCCTAATCTTTCCTACTCAGAGCGTCTGCGGCGACGTTGGCTTTTCCTGGATGATACTTAATTTCACAGTCATAATCCTTGACCAACTCGAGCCATCTTCGTTGTCGCATATTCAAATCTTTTGTTCAAAGAAATACTTCAAACTTTTGTGGTCGTGAAAATCTCACATCTCGATCCGTGCGGATAATGTCTCCATATTTTCAATCGTGGACCCTCTCTGCGAGTTCGGATCGTGAGTGGGATAGTTATGTTCATGAATTTTCAAGCGTAAGTGAAGCGTGTCGATGACCTTTCCTTCTTGCATTAAAACGCATCCTATTCCATTTCTCGACGCATCCGTATATATGGTATAATCTTTCTCGGATCGGTATTGTTAAGATAGGGCGTTGGTCAATCTTTCTTTGAGTTCTTGAAAACGTCTTCGCGTTACGGAGTCCATTGAAATTTTATCCCTTTCTTGACAATTCGTCATTGGTTTAGCAATTTTAGAAAATCCTCAATAAATCTTCTATAGTACCCGGCTAAACCCGAGCTACGAATCTCATTCGAGTCGTGGCGACTTCCACTCCTGTACCGCTTGGACCTTGGCAGGATCCACTTTGATTCCTTCAGCGGAAATTATATGCCCCAGGAAATTGACTTCTTTTAGCCAGAAGTCGCATTTGCTAAATTTAGCATATAATCGTTGCATTCTTAATTTCTCCAATACGGTTCTCAAATGCGCTTCGTGTTCTTGTTCGCTCTTTGAATAGATCAAAATATCATCGATGAACACTAACACGAATTTATCAAGATATTCATGGAATACGCGGTTCATGAGGTCCATGAATACAGCTGGAGCATTGGTTAGTCCAAACGGCATTACTACAAATTCGTAGTGTCCGTATCGGGTCCTAAAAGCGGTTTTCGGTATATCCTCGGGTTTTATCTTCACTTGATGGTAACCCGATCTTAGATCGATTTTCGAAAATACCTTTGCTCCTTTCAATTGGTCGAACAAGTCGTCAATTCGAGGAAGAGGATATTTATTCTTCAATGTCACCTTATTCAATTCTCGATAGTCGATACACATTCTCAAGGTGCCGTCCTTCTTTTTGACGAATAACACTGGTGCTCCCCAGGGTGACGCGCTTGGTCGAATAAATCCTAAGTCCAAAAGTTCCTGTAATTGGACTTTCAATTCTTGCAATTCTTTAGGAGCCATCCGATACGGTGCTTTGGAAATTGGCGCGGATCACGGCTCGAGATCGATCACGAAATCGATTGTCGATCCGCGGTATACCGGTAATTTTTAAAATACGTCGGATATTCTCGAACAACCAACACATCCTCAATCTTCCTATCCTTCTTGTCTTCCTTGTTTAGGCATACAAGATAGGCACGATTTTCGTTACATCTTATCAACCTTTCTGCCTGCAAGGCTGATATCACATGTATCCTTCTTCTTCTCTCGTCGATCCCATAAAAGCATGTGGGTTCTTTTCACGGTGTTTGAAATCGATTTCTCGTTGTTCTAACGAATCGTTCGAAATTTTCCGTTAACCAATCCATACCCAAGATAATATCTCGTCCCACATGCATAAGGCGTAATGATTCGACTTTTAATCGAAGTGATCCTAACTCGAATTCTAAGTTAGGACATACTTTATCAACTACTGTCGCCCCACCTATTGGAGTAAGTACTTTGAAACCTACTTGAGATGATTCTACGGGAAGTTCAAGATTATCTACGCATGCGGTAGAAATGAAAGAATGCTATGCTCCGTATCAAACAAAACTATAACAGTACACCTTTAAGCGGGCCATACACGCGGGTTTCCATACTCTTCTCGGTTGCTTTTGTTTTAAAGCATCGCTGCTGATGTTGAGGTTGAATTTGTAGAGATTGAGATGGCGTCTGTGGTGAAGCCTCCGGGATTGCGATCATTTGCGGTGGAGGAAGTTGATAGCGAGTTGGTTGTGGATATCCTGTCATTGCTTTCACGATCACGAGCGGGTCGCTAAGATTTTCCTCTTTCTCCTCTCCGCCACATTACATGCGTATGGATGAGGCGAAGCAAAGTGACCATCTTGCCCACATGAATAGCAAGTATTGCTCCCACTCCGACATAAACCGAAATGTATACGGTTGCATTGAGGGCACATAGGTGGTCTTATCGATTACGAGAAAAGAATGGTTGTCCGATGGTCGGCGGTCGAAATGATCTCGACACCGTGGAGCTCTGCTTTGAAACGGTCTTTTGCTTGAATTTCCTCGCATCTCCATTTTCTTTTCCTTTATATTTTGTTCCATTTGGGAGGATTTTGTTGATATAATTCCTTGTGGTGCATGACATTAGTCTCGTGACATGCTTTTCGACGAATCTCCATTTCCATGTCCAACGCCTTGCGGTTAAGGGTTTCTGCGTAAGACATGGGGGTTGAGCGGCTAAAATAATTCGGATTCGTGTCGTAATCGAGCGAAACATCTCGACCATCTTCTCATCTGTTTCTACTTTATAAGGTGCATATCGGGATAAGGTGCAAAATTCCCGATCGTATTCATACACTCCTATTACCTTGTTTCAAATTCATAAATTCAATTTCCTTACGCCTCCTATAGCTTGAGGAATGAACTTAGCATCTGATTCTTCCTTGAACTGCTCCCATGTAAAGTTCGCCAATTGCTCGGGGTGAGGGTTTTGCACCGGCCTCCACCGAAATCCATGAGTCCTTTCATCGAAAATTTATGCACTGCAGACATTCTTGATCGTTGCATTCCAAAACTTAAAGATTCTCTCAATCGTTCTTACCCACTCTTGACTTGGCGGGACTACCGCTCACTGTGAAGTTAGGTGGAGTTTAATGAAGAAAGAGTTCTAAATTTTTCGATTTGGTGGAGAGGGTTCACGATTTGGAAAGTTACGAGTGTTCTTCACTATCTCTTTCTTCCAAACTTGTATTTCTTCTTCTTGAGGCATACTAATACCAAAAGAAGAATATTATTGTCACAATGATTGATAAGATATCACAACAAGAAAATAAGGTTTCAAATTATAGTACAGCGCAATCATCACGAGTTTAAGGACCCAACAACATGAGAAACAACAAAGATATCGACATATTATAATTTACAAAACAACAACAAAATAAGCGACATGTTATAGGTTACAAAATTGCCTCGGTGAGGACTTTTTACATAATAAGTTAGTTTCAACGATCTTGGTGGTAGTTACGCCTTGCCATTCTAACTATCCTACCTAGCTTTGAACATATTTCTCTTATCTATCTATGTCTTCCTCGGGGTCTTCCTCGGGGTCCTCTTACGGTTCCTCTTACGGATCTTCTTCCTTTTATCTTGAGAGTATGAGCATGATCGGTGGTGAGTGGCGGCCTCTCACGGCAAAGAAGGAAGGATCGGATAAAGAGGCATTTCACCAAGATTAGAGGTCTCAAATAGGAAATGCCAGCAGATAGTGGTTGTTCAAATTCACAGGCTACCTCGGTGGGAGACATGATTAAGGATATTTCGGGAAGAGGAGATAAAGGTGGTGAAGGAGTTTTCGGTGCAAATGGTGTTCAAACAGATCTAAATCATCTAGGGTCCCGAGGTCCAGAGGAAAAAGACTATCGCTATCGAGCGAGATTCGAGAAGGAGGACTAGGAATGACAACCTCACGGAACATAGGTTTAATTTCTCCCATTTTGGATGAAGAAAATCATCTAAGATTTGATGAGCTATTTGGAATAAATTGATCAAAAGGACGATATGGTAACTCGGGGATCTCCTATTTTTCGATATTGCTTTTGATAAGATCTACAAATCGATCGAGATTACCGATGATGCACTCCATATCAATGTGTACATAATTCAAAGCCATTTCGGATGCCCATCCCCGCCAAGAAGGAGGTAAAGCATTAACCATGCGAAGTCCATCTAACTCGATCCTTGCACTCTTTAAAGCCGATCTCCACAAAGATCATAAATTGTTTAAGAGCAAGCGGCGGATCTTGCTCCTCTCGATTCTAAAGGAAAAGAAACTATCGACGCCTAATCCGGTGACCTATTATCAACATTCTTTCGAACAACAGCCTTCCTCCGTACCATCCTATATTCAAATATAACTTTTATACTAATTAGAAACAACATATTCACATATAATTTATTTTCACACATACTATATAATAATGTTCAACATAATCACCTTTCATTCAAATATACACATCACTTACGACTTACTTTACGGTTGAGTGAAGAGATGGATGGAACTTGAGCCTTTACCAGCGACTCAAAGGTTTACAAGAGGTTGGCTCGAAGAAAGAAAATTTACGGATCAAAGCGAAACAATGCTCGATACCACTCTGTCACGACCCGACTATTTAATTAGGTAATTAACTAAATAATCAAGCCGTGTTGGTTTAATTAACGATAATCTTTCAATAAAGAGTGATTTAGAAGATAGGTTTTGGAAACAAGCGGACAATATAACGTTTGTAAATAAAGTAAGCCAACTGCATTCGAAAATTTCCAATAACAACCATATCCACAACGAGAACACAATTTCAAAATATATACATATAGATTTTGAAATATTTACAAAACTTAACAAAAGTATAGATTCACGTTCACAAGGTATCGTGGAAGACTAATGAATGTCATGTATGAAGACATGACACTTTCACTCTGATGGTTCATGATGAAAACAAAATAACTAATTCGACTCGGTTCGTGCCACACCTCTTCCATGCTCAACTGCAACATAAAACACTTATTGGGTGTGAGTACTAGAAGTACTCGGTGGGTAAATGTTATTATAATGTTCAAAACTTATAACCTTGTTCAAATAAACTTTTCTTTCAAATGATTTTTAGAATCAACATTTTATTTGTTCATAAGAAACATTTATCTTCATAACATATCACCACAATTCATTTTAAACATACCGGCATAACATACCGAGTTGGTCCCAAGGATCACAACCACGGTCATACCTATCTCGTCGTTCGGTAAAGGGAAGTAGGCCTCCCCACGATTACCATGGCGGCCTACATGAGCAAGCTCACGACCGTCTACACGCACGATAATAATATCTTCCTACCGCGGATAGGTAATTGCCGTCATACCCACAATGTGGTAAAACATTTAGCATAATTATCATGTGGTGATCAAATGTTTTCACAAATCAAGCTCATAACATATCATATGTTTAGCTTCAAAATAAAGTTCGTGTCATTACCCACCTCGTGACGACGTTCAATCTACCAAGTTTGTTTCTTCGTTCTTCACTTCTCGATTTCCTTGCTCGATCCTTAAAACATAAAATTATGACAAATCTTTAGAATTTTCCTTCTAATTTAGCTATATGCTAACAACTATTAATTAACATATAATTCGTTTTACTAATGTTTAATTCTATCGAAATTTCGTGAGTAATATACGTAACATGGACATCCCAAACATACCAAACTACTCCAATGTCATCCCAAACTCCCCAATATCATCATCACATCATCAAATATACATTTAAGAACTCTATATGAGATTAATATCACCTATTTCAACGTTAATCGCCTAAGGCGATTTAACTACACATTTCAATATTTTGAATATCTATAGCCTATTCAACATTAAATATCATATAATTATACTTAATTAGCATCATTGATCATTATTTCATCATTCATTCAAGTCTTGCTTAAAATTTCCAAATAAAATCATAACTTAGTCTTAAACTTTAAATTTTATAACTTTTGATATCTATGTTCAAAATTCCCATAAATTCTACTTAGGCCTTATTTTTATCATAGATCTCAAATATCAATTCAAATTCATCAAATAAAATCAAGAACTCATAGTTCAAGACTTGCCTTCATTTTCGAAAATTTTGAAATATTAGTATATGTTTGAATTAAATTCTATAAATTCATTTTACACATTATTCATACCCTAAGCATGGATATCAAGTCAAATTCATCAACAAAATCAAAATCATCAAGTTCATGTATCTTATAATTTTCAAAAATTTCACACTTTTCATACCTATGGTTTAACTTTTAATTCCTTCATTCATATGAGGTTTATAAACATACTTAAACATATATCTAAGCTTAATTCAATCATATCCTAACATATAAATCATATTCCAAAATTTAGGGTTTCAAGATCAAACTTAATTTTGAGATTTCATGAATTTAAGGAATTTGAATCCATAGCATATGTTATTCATGCTCCATAATCATAATTAAATCAATACATGTAACAAAAATTAAACAAATCATCTATAGCTAAACTTTAGAATTTTCGAAAATTCCATAGGGATAGAACATGCTATTTTGAAATTTAAACAATAAAATTATTGATCAAATGAGGTATTTACCTTGCTAGGATTAATTCCCCTTTAATTCCAAGTCTAATTGTGTAGTAAAAGTGTAGATGAAATTTTTAGTGTGTGTGTGTCGTGAGTTTTAAA
Source organism: Salvia rosmarinus (assembly GCA_036937905.1). Lineage (NCBI taxonomy): Eukaryota > Viridiplantae > Streptophyta > Magnoliopsida > Lamiales > Lamiaceae > Salvia > Salvia rosmarinus. The sequence continues at coordinate 42,457 of JAODLM010000669.1, forward strand.
GAAAAAATGAGGAAGAAGATTATTTATTTCTTATGTTATAGTTCTAGATAGTTAATTTACATTTAATTTGAATTTATCACTAATTTCCAAGTAATGTATCACTAATTTCAATAAAATGATAAATACACCCTAATTCTTGCTAAATACATACTATAGTATAAATTAATTTTATAAAATTTTATTTATAACAATTTATAAGATATAATACAACTTATATTCATAATTTAATTTAGATCCATATAGCATATTTTAAATCACTTTATTTAATAAAATTCAATTCATTTCAATAATACTTCTTAAATTTGAAAATTACATAAATAAATTCTTTAATCATTAGTTATTAATAAAAAAAATTTATTCAAGACTTTAATATCTTAAATAATATTTTATCTCATTTTATAAGAAAAATAACATGCAAAAATAATTAATGTAATTCATAGCATAATTGCTAATTTATAGCATTTTTCATACAACCATTCATTAATAATCACAAAATTCACATTTTATCACAAATAAACTCATTTCTAATAATTCTCTACATTTTCCGATTCCATATAATCAAATCTTAAATTAATCGGATTCATACCAATTAATATTTCACTATATTAAATTTTACGAATTCTTAAGGCTTAAATAACTTTTAAGCCTTTAATAATACTTAATTAAACTTTATTAATTACTATAAAATTTTCGGGCTACTACATGATCTTTCCAATTTTGGAAATGAAAGTTTAAAGTGGAAAATGGTTGAAATGATGTTTTAGCTATGAAAAAAGAAGAGATATGAGAAAGAGTTGACAGTGATATGTCAAAAGTGAAATGTTTGAATTCGTGGAATTCAATGAGATTTATTGTTATGAATGAGTTATGTTATTAATGTTTAAATTCTTGCAATTACAAGTTGTTGATGACAATGAGTATGTTATCCCAAAAGAACGTAGACTGTTTAAGACACATGATCCCTTTTGCGAAAGAACATAGAAAGATGAACTATGAGAATTTTATTCCATCTTGAGAACAAAAGTGAGGATTGAAATGAGAAAAAAAAAAAGCGAGGATGAAAATGAGAATAATACGAGTTGAAAGACGAGAACAACGAGAACAACGAGAACAAAGTGGAGAAAACTAAAAGAACAGAGATGTAAATGATGATGGTAAGAATGGAAGGATGATTTTGAGATGATGAATGTCACTATACGATAGTGACATGAGTATAGTTTTTCCCTTTGGATGTTCACACGCGACGGAACTCCAAATTGACTATGACTTTTTCGTTAGAAATGAAATAGATATGTGATCAAAGAATCAGTTGATGCTAGTATTGTTATTTATACAGAATGAGAGACCACAGTATGGTAGAAAGTTTGAATGCTAATTGGAGAATTAGGTTTTTCAATAGTATGAGTAGAGTTTGAAATGTATGGTATGTTGACAAACCCTAACAATTTATGATGACCCATTACGAGTTATATGAGGTTTCGAATTTTATTCATTAACCATGTTCTGTCATTGAGTTTAACTCTATGATCTAGTTTCAATTGAGAAATTACTTGAGTTTCTCACTTTTTGTGAAAGAAGTTTACAAACCGAAAATTTATAAAGTACCCTTTTGAAACCAAGCCCTCATGTGACTGAGTGTGATGGGTCTGGCCAGCCCATATGACCAAAGTGTCTCAGTAGTCGTCATTATGGTGTTCGGACCCTATATTCCAATTATTCACTTCAAAGAACATATTGGTTCAAACTTTAAAAGGTGGTCGTCTTGAATTGTGAATCCTTACCACTTGTAAGCTGTCATGATGAGTTTTCTTCAATCCTCGAAACTGATAAGTATGATGTAGGTTGACTTATCTTGTCACCTAAGTTTTCAGATCAGTAAAATGATATACATCAAGTTATGATGTATAGAAGTTCTCGATGAGGCGAGATATATTTTCTCCTATGATACACATAGATAAGATGACCCTTGATGGGCTTTCCAGATACTGATGACAGTGAAGTTACACCACCTTGTGAGTGTTATGACAATAAAGTTATGAACGAGATACTCTTTAGCATTGAGTGCTAGAGTAGAAGTAAAGAAAAAAATATAGAATATTCTTGGAAAATAACCTCCTCTTATTATGTTATAACAAGAGAGAATACAACTTATCTTTAAGATAGTTGACCGTCCTTAAGACCTCGTTAGTAGGTTGGACATGTCTAAAATATGGAGGTACACGAGACTCTTTTTAATGGATATGTAAGGAATGATAGCATCCCAGTTATCAAGTATCTCACTTTATAACTCAACCCTTAAGATTATGCTTGAGCGGAATTGATTCCGAGCATTTGAGACCTTAGTGAAACCAATGATAGTGAGATTGATGGATCACAAATATTGAGAAAGTGTGAACAACTAGGCTAGCCCTAGTGTTTAAATCAAGCATGAGGAATATATCCTCGAAGACAAGACATGGTAATGAGGCACTTGTGTTGGAAACTTAAGTTATGGTGCACAAGCGTACTACCCTACCAGGCTATATGACAACAATGACAGTTTTAACCCTGGAAGTGAGAACCGAAGTATAATGAAAACAATATGACTTTCAGATATCATGATCAAGAAAAAAGGGACAAGAATTGAGAACAGCTGAAGAAACTACGAGCTATCCCGTTATGAGATAGCCCAAGATATGATATAAGCTTCAGAAACAGTCTGACCATAAGTAAGGTAATTCCTTGGAAGCAAAGAAGTAGATTCATTATTTGAGATGAAACCTTAGTACTCTAAGTTACATAGACATAAAACGCATGTCTTGTGTGTTTTGAAATTTAACAAGCAAAACAACTTCTAGAGAAGTTTGTAAGGAAAATACATTCAAGGGAACAAATGAAGAGATTCACATGGAAAGACTTTTTTAAGATGAAGCTAATTGGGAAGTTTGTTCCTCATACTTATATGATGAAAAAAAATAAAGTGGAAATTTGGGTACCTCTGACATTGAAATGAAACAAACATAGAATGTCAAGAAGATGGTGAAGATACAATATGTTTAGGGCAAAAGTATGATATGTTCCCAGTGGAAAATGGATTTTAACTTATGCGAAAATACATAGTTAATCAATGAAGATTAAGAGAAATGACATATATCCAAATAGGATATTACAAATGATGGCGCTACAAATGCCAACATGAGGATTCCTCTTGAAAAGATTTTAAAGTAAGAATATATGAGAGATATATTCCTAAGAGCGATAGAGAGGAAAAGGAAATTTAATCATTCAGACTGAATTTAGAACGGAAGATAGTGACTGATACATCACGATCTCTATGAAAAGATTAGATTGTCGAGGCAATAATGCCAGAAGATAAGACTTAGCCGCAAAATGCAACTGATAAAGGAATAACATTAATGACAACCGAGAAGGATATGGCGAACAAGGTAATAGGAGGCCTGGCGAGGAAACATGATGCCACAAGGGCAAGGACAAGGAAACTGAATCATCAACAAATGTTCATCATAGCTTTCGGTCATTTCATGAAATTTCATAGCATGCTTAATTTTGTACTAATTTCATAATATATGATCATGTACATCATATAAACATATTTAATAAACAACCAAACATTATAACATCAATTTTGAATTTTTCATCATAAATAACATAAGTGTAGAACATGAGATATAGTGGATGGATTTCGAAAATTTAAGCATGTATACAAAGCTTGTACGATTTCTAAACTTTTAATCGGTGTCGATTTTCAACGACAAACGTTTTCTACCTAAGATTTGAGATGAAAATGGATGAACTCTCTCTTATTTCCTCTCCAAAACTCTCGGTCCTCAAGGTGACTAAAGTGAGAGAAATTGTGATCTTATCTATTATATAAGCTATTGTCCACTTGTGCAAAATATCACACATAAAATCATAACAACAATTGGAATTTAATTTCTATCTTATCATCCTCACTTTCGGTCCTTTTTGCTAACCAGGGACAAAATTTATTCAATCACATCATTTTAACCAGGGACAAAATTTATTTAATCACATCATCCTCACTTTCGGTCCTTATCACTTAATTAATACACATTACATATCACTTTCAATTAAATTGCACAATCCTACATTTATTCATGAAATTTTCGGCTATTAGAAAAGAAAAAGCTTCCCACTTGTATTATTTTATTTTATTTTTTATAATTTACCTCGTTAAATATCATATTACATCATATAGGAATTAAATATATGATAATTTCAAAGAACAATAATCATTATCATAAAATAGGAAAAATTCAACACTTTGAACACATATATATATTTCGGTCACTTAATGTAGTGCAAGACTGTAATATCCCAAAGTTTTAAGACCAAATTACGATAATAAAAATCGTAAATTAGGGTTTTGTTTCGGCAATCGAAATAATAATTTATTGAAGCTCGATTTCGACTATCCATGATATGAGGATTTTTATATCATATTCACTAATTATTAGTGAATTAAGGAATATAGATTAAATGATTCATTCGAAAGTAGTATTCTAATATCGATTAAATTTCGATAGTTAATCTTACGCTATTTTTCTAAGTGACGAAGCTTAGAATTAAAGTCCTTATTAATAATGATCGAATAAGTGACTACGATGTTATTAGCCATGTTACGAGATGATTTGAATGTCAACGTTGTAGAGATGATTCGATTGTCGATGTTTTTGAGATAATTCAAAACTTAATGTAACGTCTAAGGAATTATGTTTTATAAAGCCCTATGATTATTTTATGTAATAAGAGCATTATTTATATATATATTTCCTCATTAAAATAATGCTATAGAATTAAGGAACAATTATTGGATAAATTATACCTATTTTCGAAAATAGTATTCGAAAATTTGAGGATATGACATAGAATTGTTCTTAATTATTTTTCATGTGATTTAATTTATTATCTAGGACTTATATTATGTCATATAGCTATTAATTGCAAGAAAATAAAATATGTAGCCTTAAATCTACATAAGGACCGAAAATTTCATAACATAAGTGTGAAATGAAGAAATTCATATCCTTTTGATGATGATATGGAATAATTATGATAGTGATACATTATTAATGTATAAGATAAGGTTTATCATGAATTGAACAAGTGGGAAATGTGTTGGCATCATAAGGGCCGAAAATGCACTATTTGAAGTGTGAAATGAAGAAATATCATTCTCTTAATCATGATGTGTTATAATTATGTTGAGAGGATATTATTAAGAGATAAGATAGAGTATGTTATCAAGTTGAACAAATAAGTAATGGCTTTTGTACCATAGGGGCTGAAAACTTTGAAAAAAATGAAGTAAGAAAAGAAAATTTCCAACCTTATGATAGTGATATGTTGTGCTATGATAATGACACATTATTTCTTATATCTTAGTGTGAAAATAAAATTTGTCTCATACCTATGTGGTGATGACCGAAAATTTTAAGGATTTTTAAGGTGTGAACAAGTGTGAGCATAAATTAAAAATCAAGTGTATATTTTTGAGTTTTCAAAGGTTGATTTTTCCTAAAGTATTGATATTGGATTATGCTTGATAATGACACATATGATTCATGAAATATAGTATAAGACAAAATAAATTCATCTCTTTATTTTAGACATGGCCGATACATATATATATGTATTATGTGATGAATTTTCTTAATTTTTGATATTAATAAGAATGAAAGTGATATGTATTGATTATGAGGTAAAATGATGTATTGAAGCATGAAAAAAAAATATAAATTTTGTCTTACACACTAGAGAAGGCCGAATATATATATAAATGTGTACAATGTGTTAATTTCTTTATTTCATGATAATGATAGTTAGTCTTTGGAATTATCATGTAATTAATTCTTATATAATATAATATGATCAATAATGAGGTGAATTATTAAACAAACAAGTGTGATGTATTTTATTTTGATAATGGCCGAAACATACATTTATTAAGGAATAAATTGTGCAACTTGTTGAAAGTGACACACGTGTATTAATTATGTGATAAAGTGTAATATTACAAGTGTTATGTGATCAATTAACAATTTGTCTTATTTGAGCTCAAGTGGACCGAAAATGAGAGGATAATATGCAAAAATTTCTATGATTTTATGTGAGGCATTTTTGGTATTTTACAAGTGGGATACCACCCTATATTAAGTGATAAACTTCATATTCTCTCACTTTTGCTTCCTAATAACCGAGAGCTTGGAAGAGAAAATAAGTGAGAGTTATTCAAATTTCTTTCTCAAATCTTAGGTAGAAAACGTTTGCCGTTGAAAATCGACACCGATTAAAAGGTTAGAAATCGTTCAAGCTTTGTATACATGCTTAAATTTTCGAATTTCATCCATAAAATCATATGTTATATGCTTATGTTAATTATGATGAAAATTTGAGAAATTATGTTTAAATGTTAAGTTGTTTATTAAATATGTTTATATGATGTTTAGAAGCATATATTATGAATTTAGTACAAAGTTGAGCATGTTATAAAATTTTATGAAATGACCGAAAATACATAGAGCTCATATGTTGATGGAAATGATTTTTAATTGTTGTTTTGAGCATGAATTAATGATATTTGGTAATAATTAAGCTTATATGAATTTATGTGGAATTTTTGGAAAACATTAGACTATAGTTAATTAAATTTTCGAAAATCATAAGTTGTGATATGTTGAGATATAGTTCATGTATAAATGATACTATAGCATATTATTGATGTAGATTCATAATAAAGTGTTATGGGAATTTATTAAGATTTTTAGAAATTAATTGTTCATAAGTTGAAATTTTTGAAAACTATAGCCTAAGGAATATTGATGTACAAGTTATGTATGTTAGTGTATGATTTGTGTATGATGAAAATTATGTCATATTAATGATTCATGATGATGATTATATGTTATATGATTTAATTGGAATTTTTGGAAAATGTTTAGGTGTTGTTCCAAAATTTTCGAAAACTATAGAGTATAAGATCATGATGTACAATTTTCCTATGGCAAATATGATTTCATATTATTGATCCTATGATAATATAGTATGATATGTGAATTTATGAAAATTTATGCATAAGTCTTGGTTATTAAACCAAAATGACCAAAAATTATAGGTTATGATATTAAAGGTTGTAAATTTATTTTATCAAGTATAATAACATGTTATGTTCTAAAAACATGTTTTAGACATACTATGAATTTATGTGATTTTTAAAATAAGGAATACTATGTTTATGTCGAAACAATTCATTAAGTGACGTAAAGTTTGAAAAGTGAAGTTCATGATCAAGTTAGATCACACTTATGTGTATTGTCGAAGCGTGATTGTTGATTAACGTGAAAAATCGAGACTTATCAGAATGTGATTAGAAATCAATTAAAAATCGAGAATATATATATATATATATGTAAATTAATAGTTATATGTGTGAACGTTGTGAAATATATGATTTTGAAAGTCAAATGACGTGACTAGAGTATAAACGTATGAAATGCGTTAATATATGAACATTGTTATGTGGTACGTCTAGTCGAAATATGGATTTCGTTGAATAGTTATACTAAGATATATAAGACGTACTAGATGGGTTAAAGGATACGAAATATGTTAGGAGGTTATCGAATCTTTTAGACTTGGATGTTTTCGAAAAATGTGACCGACGTACTAAATTAGTTTCTTACGTAAAGGTGGAATGCGACGTGATCATTGACGATAGAAAGAAACTTTATTGGGAAGCATACGTACCAGGTGGGCTTTATTTCGAAAATGACAAATGCTTTATTTATGATGCTTTCTTCGAAATGAAAAGTATTTATTTATGATGTTTATTTCAAGAAATGATGAGGAAATTACCTGCCCGAACTGTTTATGTTTTATGTATGGATCCTATCTGAATGATAATGAAAGTTGTTGGGTCGCTCCCAACTTACGAATGAAAATCGAATTCGGATCCTGTGTTAGAGGGACAATTCCTAGCTTGGATTAACGTGTACACTAAGGTGGACTGGGGACCGTAAGGATAATGCACGGTCGGTCCCACCGACGTAGAAGGAGGCCTCCTTCTACGGTGTTAATGATGATGTTATATGATGAGAAAGGAAATGATATGGATCATACATACAAAGAGAAAATGCTTGGCCAAGCGATGTTTTATGAAAATGATGAAATGTTTTAGTAAGCACAAGGCCTTTTCAAATAAAACCCTTGTGTCTTACTGTGATGGGGCAGTGTGATTTAAAGTTGATAAAATGTTTTTGGCATGAGTCCACTGAGTTCATTCTTGTACTCAGCCCTGCATGTTTGTTTTTAAATGTGCAGGTTGAGCTGATTGATGGGATGAAGCAGTGTTGAGCAGTCGGATCTTTTGTCGCTGATAAGTAGAACCTTGAGTGCACATCGTCATATGTGTACTTCACATGTTTTCCGCTGCAAAGAACACTAAGTTATATTTTGAGTTTGAAACTTATTACCTTCAGATCAGTCGAACCCCTTTTGTTAAAGATCTGATGGTCCAGTCTCATATGTAAATTATGTGTGTTTTATCTCAAATGGTTTGAAGTCTTGAAAGTTTACTTGTCATATGCCTCAAAATCCTATATTGAATTACCTTTTATATTCTTAAATTCTATTCCAAGTAATAGTCTCTACTAATCCGTCCTTAAGATTAGTGGGCTGTTACAAAGACAAGATTTTTATTTTTTCCATGCTTCAATACATCATCTATCTCATAATTAATACATGTCATTTTCATTCTCATTATTATCAAAGAATGAAGAAAATTTCATGACCTAAATATATATGTATGCTTCGGCTATATCATGAAATTGGAAGAGAAAATTCATTTTGTCTTATACTATAATTCATGAATCATATGTGTCATTATCAAGCATAATCCATTAATAAAACTTTAGGTAAAATATCATTTTTGAAAAGTCAACAATTTACACTTTGAATTTTATCCATGTTCACATTTGTTCACACCTTATTCTCTCTTGAAATTTTCGGTCACTACATAGCATAAGGGATGATATTTTAATTCCTTAAGCTAAAATACAAGAATTAATCTATCACTTTCCAAGACATCACTATCACACACATAAGCTTTGGATTTTTCTAATTTTCCCCCTTAATTTTAAACATTTTCGGCCATGAGAAAACAAAAGACAATCCCACTTGTCCCACTTGATATCATACCTTATCTTATGCATTAATAATGTCTCACTATCTAATTATTACTCAACAATATCAAGAGCATGAAAAATTATTCTTTTCATACTATACATCTCACATTTTCGGTACACATGTGTAACAATTGCTACACATTTTATTTTCTTGTAATAAATAGCTATGTGACATAATATAAGTCCTAGATGATAAATTAAATTATAGGAAAAATTATTAAAATACTTCTAGGTCACAAACTCGCATTTTCGAATACTTATTCGAAAATAGGAACAAATTATCCAATAATCGTCCCTTAATCCTCTAGCATTATTTTAATGAAGGATTATATATAAATAATGCTCTTATTACATAAAATCATCATAGGAATTAATAAAAAATAATTCCTTAATCGTTACACTAAGTTTTCGACTTATCTCAAAAACATCGACAATCGAATCATCTCTACATCGTTGACCGTTGAATCATCTCGTAACATTGCTAATAACATCTTAGTCACTTTATTCGATCCTTATCAATAAGGAATTTAATTCTAAGCTTCGTCACTTAGAAAATAACGTAAGACTAACTATCGAAATTTAATCGACGTTAAAATTATACTTTCAAAGGAATAATATAAACTATATTCCTAAATTCACTAATCATTAGTGAATATGATATAAAAATCCTCGTATCATCGATAGTCAAAATTGAGCTTCGATAAATTATTGTTTCGATTATCGAAACAAAAACCCTAATTTACGATTTTTATTATCGTAATTTGGCTTTAAAACTTCGGAATATTACATCAAGGATGCAGTTGGAGAAAGAAAAGTGCTTGAACCAGAAGCGATTGAAGAAATGATCGTAATCATACGACAAGTCAAGAAAAGAATCCAATAAGCTCGAGATCGTCAGTCTTATGCAGCTACAAGACGAATGGAAACAAGCTTTGAGATTTGAGACAAAGTTTTCGTGAAAGTATATCCTTTCAAAGGAATATATTGCTTTCGAATCAAAGAATAGCTTAACCCAGATTTATCAGTCGTATGAGATTCAAGAGAATATTTGGCCAATCGCCTACAGATTTGCATTTTCTCTAAGTTCGATGATATTTACGATGTGTTTCGTGTGTCGTAGTTACGAAGATATGTGTTTGTTTCAAAACACATCATACATCAAGAGAAATAGTTCCCAAGCTTGATTTGAGTTATGAAGAGAGATTAGAATTTTATTCTAGACCGAAAAGAGCAAAGACAAAGGAATAAGATTATTCATTTAGTTAAATTCAGTAAAGACATCATGGTCTAGAAGAAATGATTTGGGAACTAGAAGATGTGATGTCACACCCCGGCTAATTAATCGAGGATTAACTAACTAATCGGGTTGCGACTGGAGGAAAGAAATAAACATAACTGACTAACATTAAAGACTCACAGAAATAAACAATTATCATTTTAGGGAAAAAACAAGTCTTTGAAATTGTGATCAACTAATAATCAAACATCGAACATTAATTAATCACTATTTAGCAAGTGAATTCAAAAACTTTCGGCTCGAGATTATACTTTTCTAACAAATGTCTAACCCATCAAGACTCTATACCATAACATATCACATTCCATAATAAGAGTTGGCAGCAAAAGAGTAGTTGAATTTATGTGTGAAGACATAAACCCAGGGCAAAACATATCACATGACAAAATAAGTCTTAGCCAAGATTCAATTTCACCATCATCATCTCGCACAACCCGCACATTTAGAAATACATGCGGGCGTGAGTACTTGATGCACTCAGTGGGCAATTGCCGAAAACAACTGAAACATGCTCTTAGAGCTATATAATCGACTTGCCACTTATAAGATTCATAGGGGTTTTAAGAAATATCCTATGAATCAAACTTTATGAAATCACTTACTTCATGATCAATGCACGTGCTAACAATTCTAACTATAACATGTCTGCAGACAATCATCAATAAACACAATATCTACGCACAAACGTGTTGAGAATAGCCTCCTCCTCAACACCTCGCCAAAGGCCACTGGTACACATACCCTTACTAGCACTGTCTAGCATAGGGCCGATATCGTCATTCTCTCGTAGATAGGTAATATACAATATGCTCAAAACAGGCAAGTCAATTAACTTTTACAAAAGAGACACATGCTCATTATCATAAACTTGTGCAAACTCATATTTTAGTTTAGAAAGCCCACCTGGAAATCTGGCTTACTCGAGACTTTCAGCTTTTCCTTTCTTGATCTCTATCCCGCTTCCACTTGCTCCTTAATAAAGAAATAAGAAGAATAAACACGGGAAAGAGGAACTAAGAGTTTCTAACTCTTGAGCCTCTACTAAAACTCTCGGTACACTAAGGGTAGGCTAAGCTCTGCTAGGTCAATGCATCCATACTTACTTATTCAACTAATTTTGAAAAGTATTTTTAAAAGAACTTAAATCTTTCAATTTCTTATATATAAGAAATACCAAATATAGGAACATCTTAACTTTCTAATCTTTTCCATTAGAAACTTTGATCAAGTTAGTCTTGATCAAGCTACATAATTACAAGAATCCATATTTTGAAATCAAATTCCAAATATCAAGCCAAAATCACAAGGTCCTTTGTAATTTTGCAAACTAACGAAATATAAATTTTACATACTAGTATAGAAAAATCCCAATAATTCAAAATAGGCTAATTTCATATACTAGATCATACTTATGAAATCAAACTAATCAAATAAAATCAAAATAATAATTTCTTGAAACTCCATAAGCATATTAATTTAGGGATTTTCACATGAGTTGGATTTTTAACTCCAATTTCTTTCGCCAAACACGATCTAATACATGGAATTACATAACTACTAACTTATTTTAAACAAACAAGAGCCAAATCATCTTGAAATCAAGGCTCTAGTTTTCGGTCATGACTAGAAAATTAGGGGTTTCGATTTTTGTTTCCACAATCAACTCTAAACATGCTCAAACATCTCTAATTACATAGATATAAGCTTGATTTAAGAAATCAACAACACTTTCTCAAGGTAAGAATTAGGGTTCTTAACAAAGTTTGGGATTTTCTTAAAGATAAACATATTAAACCATAAATCAAGCATAAAGCATTCCTAAAGGGTAGATCTATGCATAAATAGACTAAAGATCCAAGAACAAAAGTTTGTAGGGAAACAAGGCCTAATGGCCGAAACCTTGGGGAGTTTGGGGGTGGGTTTTCATCTTGATTTTTACTTCAAAACTTGAATAAGATTAGAGATTTACCTCTTGAAGATGTTGATCTACCAAGTTGAAAAGGATTAGAAGCTTGGATCTTGAACTTGGAAGAAGAAAATTGAGTGTGTGTGTGTGTGTGGTTCTCGAAAATTAGGAAGGATTGAGAGAGAAATGGTTGTGAAAAATGAAGCCTTTTGGAAGCTAAACATACTTATATATAAAGCTTTATGGCACTATTTAAGTCTTCCTTCATAAGCTATTTAATGGCTTCTTTGATAAGCCACTAAGTTCTAGAAAATTCCATTGGCTTATCTCATAAGCTTTAGATGGCTTTAGCTTATCTTATAAGCTTTAATTGCCATTATGGCCTATTACAACATATTGGTGCTAGGCCCAATTATGAGGGACGTTATGTTCTCGTCCTCAAGATATAAATTTTCGAAAATAATTCAAGGATATAAAGTATCCTTTGAAATTATTAAATCAAGATAATTCAAATATAAATATAGAAATTACTAGTGAGTTGAAATCTTCATAAATCATTCTTTCTAAAATAAACGTTGAAATAAAACAATAAGTTAAAATTTATTGTTAAATCAACCAACTTTAGATTTCTAAAATAAATCTTTGAGTTAAAACTTTATGAAATCTTATCTGAGGATGCATTGTCCCTAGACACTTACGTAATTAATCTCTAATTAATTACGTAATTAGTGCCTAATTAGAGCTATGGAAATCCGGGGTGTTACATTCTCTCCCCCTTCAAGAAATTTCGTCCCGAAATTTAGTACCTCTGTAAACAGCTCGAGGTACTTTTCTTTCATCTTCTCTTCTAATTCCCAAGTCGCTTCTTCCGGGCCATGATGTCTCCATAGAATCTTGACTAAAGGAATCGACTTATTCCTTAGTTGTTGATTCTTTCGATCTAGATTACGTTCTGGCCTCTCTTCATGGCTTAGGTCAGATTCAAGAACTATGTCTCCTTGGTTGATAACATGGTTCGGATCATAAACGTACTTCCGTAACTGAGATACGTGAAATACATTATGAACGTTACCAAAATTGGGTGGTAGCGCCAACCTGTACGCAACAGGCCCAATCTTCTCTAAAATCTCGTATGGTCCGATGAACCTCGGCTTGAGCTTTCCTTTGATTCCGAATCTGTGCACTCCCTTTGTAGGTGAAACCTTCAGGAATACTTTATCTCCGATTTCGAATTTCAATTCAGTTCGTCGCGTATCTGCATAAGACTTTTGGCGATCTTGAGCTTCTTGAATTCTCTTCTTAATTTGGCGTATGATATCAATCATTTCCTCAACTGCTTCTGTGCCTAGAATTCTTTTTCTCTCCAACTTCGTCCCAGTACAATGGAGATCAACATTTCTTGCCATACAATGCTTCGTAGGGTGCCATGTTGATGGTTGCTTGGTAGCTATTATTATAAGCAAATTCAATCAAGGCAATGCTTGCTCCCACTGTTCTCCTCGATCTAAGACGATGGTTCTGATCATATCTTCTAGTGTCTGAATAGTTCTTTCTGTCTGTCCATCGGTCTGTGGATGAAAGGTTGTACTTGTAATATCCCGCAGTTTTAATGCTTAATTACGATAATTTAAACCGTAATTTAGAGTTTAAACTCGATAATTAAAATCTTAATTAGTCAATGCTCAATTTTGACTAAGTATGATTTGATAATTTCTGTGTGATATTCACTAGTGAGTAGTGAATTAAGGAATATAGTTTAAAATATTCCTTCGAACGTATTGTTCTAACGTCAGTTAAATTCGACAGTTAAGTCTTACAGTATTTTTAAGCATTTAAGCTTAGAATTCGAAATTCCTTATTATTATGAATAAATAAAGTTGTTACAACTTTATTTTGGAAATTTTAGAGATGATTCAATTACGAGAGTTTATAGACGTTTCAAACGTCTACGTTTAGAGATAATTCGATAACTTGGTCAAATGATCATGGAATTATAAAATTCAAATTCCTATGATTATTTTATGATATAAGAGAATTATTTACCATCAAAATAGTTCTATAGAATTAAGGAATAAAATGTACCAAATGCTAAGAGTTTCGAAAACCCTAATTATCAAAACTAGGGTTTTGTGATCTAAAATTGTTCTAAATATTTTTCTATAATTAAATTCATCATCTATGAATTATAATATGTCACATAAATATGTGTTAGCTATTTGTTACAATAAAATAAAATGTTTAGCAATTGAGACCTATAATTTTCGAAAATGCATACATATAGCACTAATTAATTTTAATTGCTATCAAATTGATAATTTGTGATAATTATTATATTAATATGATATTTTATGGATAATATGAGTTGTATTACAACTTGCACAAGTTGGATGAAAATTGTATAGCAAGTGGCAAAATTTGCATGATTTTATGTGATAAAATTTTCTTATATCATGTTTTGATTAATGTGAGGATAAGATATGATCTTACCATGTTATTAGGTGTAAAGTAGTAGTAGTATCCAATTTGAACAAGTAACCTATGGTCCTTGGAGTGTAGTAGCCGAAAATTGTTGAAAATTTCATGTGAATAAATGTGAAACCAAATTAAAAGTCATAGTTGAAATTGTTGACTTTTCAAATATAATCTTATCTTATAATATTAATATAGTATATGATATAGAAAAAATAAAAACTTAATCTAATGCTTAAAGCATGGCCGAAACACACACACTTGGACTATAATGTGATAATTTAATTATTTTGTGACAACTATGATCCAATGCATTAATTAAAGGATAAGATAACATATTGAAGTGTATTTGATAAGGATAAAATTTTTGTCCTACACTATAAGGAGGTGGCCGAAAGTTTTGACAAAGTTAAACAAGTGTATTAATTATCATTTCATGTAATAATTGGTATACAAGTGGGATATGCCTATAAATATAAGTTAAGCACTACATTTTCTCATTTTGCACCCCTAATGACCGAACCATAGTGAGGAAATTTTGTGAGTGTTCTTCAAAAATTTAATCCCAAACCTAGATCAAATAAACGTCGCCGTTTAAAATCGACACCGATTAAAAGGTTAGATTTCTTCCGAGCTTCGTATACATGCTAGAATTTTCGAATTTCATCCGTTACAATTCATGTTATAAGCTTAGTTCATTTATGTGATTTTCGAAAATCATGAGTTATGTGCTAAGATGTTTAGATATCATGTCTATACTATGTTATTAAGCTTATATTACAAAATTAAGCATGTTATTAAATTACATGTGGACCGAAAATATGAGGACATCATATGTTGATGATTATGATTTTAATTGTCAATTTGAGCATGAAATCATGATCTATGGTATTGAATATGCTTGTATGATTTTATGTGAAATTTTTGGAAAACTATAGTATATATATTCATAATGACCGAAAGTTTTAAGAAAAATAATAAGTTATAATATAGTTCATGATTTAATGATATTATAGCATATTGACGATGTAGAGTCATAATATAGTGTTGTATTAATTTATCGAATTGTTAAAATTATTTTGACCTAAGTCACTTTTTCGAAAATATAACCTTAGTAATTTTTAATGAATAGTTCATAAATGATAAAAATTATGTTATAGCAAGGATACTTATGGAGGATTATGTGTTATGTGAATTAATTGGAATTTTTGAAAAATGTTTACTTGCTTAATTGAAATTTTCGAAAACTATATAGTATAATACTAAGGTTTATAATTTTTCTTTGACCAAAGTAATTACATAGTATTAATCCCATAATAAAATAGTGTGATATATGAATTTATGAGAACTTTTAGACCAAGGAATACACATGAAATTTGAAATATACATATATAGTATTAAAAGTCAAAATGTTGACTAAAATTGTTGACCAAAGTCAAAATGTTGACTAAAGTCAAAATTGTTGACCGAAAACGTTGACCAAGGTCAAAATGTACGAAATACGTTAATACGTGATCGATGTGACGTAGTACGTTTAGTAAAACGTAACTTACGCTAAGTAAGTACATTAAAACGTACATTATGTGATAAAGAGATATAATATCTCTTATGTGATAAGTGATTTCATAATCGACATCATTTTAATTAGGAAGCGTCAAAATAAGTTCGACGTTAGGCTTATTCGATTCATAGGGCGTTATAGACGATGTTCATCTCTATCGAAACGTGACCAACATACTAAAATAGTTCTTACGATAAGGTGGGACGTGATTCTGAACAGAGACATAGAAAGGGACTATAGAAAGACCTACATCTACCAGGTGGGCTTTTCTTCAAAACTCTTTTATTTACGATGCTTTCTGCAAAGTGAAAAGTATTTATTTACAGTACTCTGTTGAGAAATGATGATGAAGTTACCTGCCCAAAGTGTTTATGTTTTTGTGTATGAATCCTATCATGTTGTTGGGCAAGCCAACTATGAAAGTGAATCAGTTGTTGGGCAAGCCAACTATGAAAGTAAATCAGTTGTTGGGTCGCTCCCAACTGGGTCGCTCCCAATTTTATAGAATGAATTCGGATCCTGTGCTAGAGGGATGAATTCCTGGTCTATTCCTAGCCTGGAGGTTGAATTCGGGTCCTGTGCTAGAGGGATGAATTCCTGGTCTATTCCTAGCCTGGATTTATGCGCAATAAGGTGGATTGTGTGTCGAAAGGATAATTCTCGGCCAGTCCCAGCGACATAGAAGGAGGCCTCCTTCTACGGTGTTTAAAGAGAATGTTATATGAGAAATGTTTATGAGAAATGATATGGATCATACACACAAAGAGAAAATGCCTGCGCAGGCGATCTTTTGAGAAAATGAGAAATGTTTTAGTAAGCGCAAGGCTTTTTCAACAAAACCCTTGTGTCTTACTGTAAAGGGGCAGTGTAATTTAAAGTTGATAAAATGTTTTTGGCAATGAGCCCACTGAGTGCATTATTTGTACTCAGCCCTGCATGTTTGTTTTTAAATGTGCAGGTTGAGCTGAAGATGGGATGGAGCAGTGTTGAGCAGTCAGGTCATTTGTTGCTGATAGTAGAACCTTGAATACACATCGTCACATGTGTACTTCACATGTTTTCCGCTGCTAGATTATGAAGTCTCATGTATGTTATATTTTGTCGAACCTCAAACACTTGAAGCTCTAGAAATATTGTCAATATATGTCACACCATTCAGTGTTCCATGTCATTATTTAGTAATTAATTCCGTTATTAGTAACAGTCCCTGCTAATCCGTACTTTGGGTTGGCGGGCTGTTACATGTTTGTTATGAATTTGTGCTTATTCTTGATATTGTTTTACATGTCATTTTCAGTGGTTTGTCCTATTTATGCCGTTGGTTTGATTAATATTTCTCAATTTGGACTTACCTCGTTTGTTTCGATGTTTTGTAGAGAAACGGCATTAAAATAGGATGAATTGGATCTACCAAGAATCAAGTTTATTGAAGAGCATTACGATAGGAGTTCATAGGCGAAAACGGTTTGCAATTCAGAGCTTGGATGCGAGAGAACGGATTGAAACATCATAGTTGCGCACGTGCGCCCAACTCGCCCCGCTGAACTCGCGCGCACACCGAGCTCGCCACGCCGAGCTCACCACGCCTCGTCCGCACGCCTAGCGCCGACTCACTCGAGCGCCCACCCCTCGCTCGCGTGAGCGCCCCGCTCCGCACGCGCGCGCCCGCCTGCACCCGCATCTCCGCCCGCCGCCGCCGCCCGCACGCCGCCCGCACGCCCGAGCGTGAGCTGCCATTTTCCTCGCGCTCGGGTGGCGCTCCGCTCGTCGCCTGCACGCCCGCCACCCACGTGCATGCCGCGCCATCTCCGTGCGCGCGCCGACGCCCGTAGTCCGCCGCCCTCTGGCGCTTACCTTCACCGACGCCAACTACCCTTATTATATAAACGTTTTTTTTAGGTTATTTTGGCTGTTCTGAATTTTGTTTTCTCTCGTTCCGCGCCACTGCAGCTGCTCTTGGAAGCTTTTTTTTCCTTTCAGATCAAGATTAACATTCTATAATCGTTACTCAATTCCTTTGACTTTGATTTACGAATTCTAGCATCATCCTGTGTTATTTTAGAGTTAGATTGAAAGTAATTTATCAGTTATTTGTTCTATTGATCTTGATCAATTAGTTTACGTGTTGATTCTATATTATTGTGGAGTTGTTGGTTTCTTGATTGGTTCTTACTTTTCGGCTTTGATAATCTGAATTCTATGCAAGTGATATTGGAGTTTAATTTCATGTTGAATCATTCTTTGTTGAATTTCATCGTTTCGTGTTTGGAGATCTAGTTTAATTGCTTTTTGTTTAGCTTCCTGTTTCCGTGCTTAGTAGTTTTTCAACTAGGGATTGACAACCTCTGGTTTAGATCTATTGCTTTATTAGTTTAGCTCGGGATTGACAAACCCTAGCTTAGGTTTGCTGTTTAATTCTCGTATTTCAATTCTCGTATGTTTTCAAACCCCTCGTTGGTGTTAGGATGTTTAGGTTTTAATTGCTTTTTATGCGCGACACAAACAATCGCCCTGTTAAGTTTTCCTTGAGATACGACTTGGGTTAACTTATTACGCTACAATTACCTCGTACGATTGCGAGTGAATTTGAGTGTTTTTAGCTCGATCAAGTACTAGCGCACTCAGTTGGGGTTTTATCATAAATCAAAAGAATCATGATGCCGTGTTCAGAGCACTTACCTTAGAAGGTTTTAAAACGTAAATCCACTTCTAAGTAAGCAAAATAGATTTTTCATTTTTCGATACCTGATCCGTTATTACTGTTGTTCTCATCATAGAACCAAAGAACCACGGCTCGAAACGTATCCCGCCAGCCCATCACATCTCATTCGGCCCGGAACATATCCAACCAGCCCACAATATCTCGGCCCGGAACATATCCAGTCAGCCCATGCCCGGAACGTATCCAGCCGGCTAACTCGGTGTGGACTTCAGGGGTCAAATCCCCGTCAGAACCATAACTACCTCATTACCATTTCGTGTGGACTTAGGGGTCTATCCCTCGTAACTATAACCACGTGTTCGGGTCTATCCCTTCGATCAATACTCAAGATGGTGATCAACCCACCGAATAGAGATCATGCACAATCACAATAGAACCACATCTCGGATCGAGAACAAGATAACTTCACCAAAACATTTTACTACGCACATGTTTTGTTTTGAAATATCGAGTAAATAACTCAAAATAAGCATATATAACCCAACCCGAATGTATCAAAACGTCAACCGGAGATATCTACGGATCCGTGACTTCACCGATCGACTGGTAGGTACCGTAACAAGACGGAACAACTTTTGGGGTCACATCCCACAAAGCAAAGCAATATCGTGATCCAAACGAAGATCAAGCAAAACGGGTTTTTTGACTTTCAACCCACATTTGGCACTCTCCGGTTTTCAAATCAACTCGATGCGTAGGAAATATATTCAAGGCATCGAGACCTATAATAGGGTACCTTCAAAATATGCATGCATGCAAGTTGAATCAAATCTTAGCAACAAGAAGCTTCAAAATCGATGCCTATCCTCGATCTAGGATAAACCATCCAAAATCGATGCATGAAAATGAAAACATAAGCAATATGCATAACGACTAACAAGGAATGACAAACTATGTTGAAAATGGATAACCCGGGCATGTACTTCCTTTAGAAAACTAGAAGCAACGGAAAACATCCCGACATGCGTAAACGCCGAAAATGTAAAACGGAATCGGTACTTTAGTGGAATGCATAGCCCGGAACTCAAAACCTAAAGGACCCTTAGCTGTGGCAGGTGGCCGTCGGCCACCAAATCGGCACCAACAGCCACGGCGGCGGCGGCCTTAGGCGGCGGCGGTAATGGCCAATCGGCCAGCCCTCGACCGCTTTCGCCTCGTCCCTTTAGAATCCCGAGTTCTATGCTATGCTATCTACAAAAGGCGGAATCAAAACAAGAAAATGACAAAACAGAAAACGGGCTCGCGGAGGGGCGATCGGCGGTGGTGGCGGCGGCAAGCACAAGAATGGCGCCGCCGAGCCTCCCTGCCAGATCCCCACTCCTCCAGCTGCCCGCAGCTGCACTGAGCTGCTCGACTCATCCGTAAACATAGAAAGACGAAGGAAATGAACGTTGAAAATGAAGGCCCTAGCCTCCTATTTATCGAAAAAGCAGGTCATGGGTGCCATGCAAGCGACTTTTTTCAAAACGCAAAAGCGACTCAACTTTTGCAAACGAACTCCAAATTTAGCAAACTTTGTACCAATGGACTCGAAATAAAATACCGGACACTACAACTATAAGCAAGATATGCTTTTAAAAGACCCATGAAAAGTCCGGTTTTTCGATAACTTCCCTGAGTGCTAAACGTTCATGGGTGGTCGAAAACTCGATACTTAGTGTCTATGAATTCGTCATAAGACACTCTTCACAACGCCTGAGGTTTCATGATGGTCGCATCACCGAAACAAAAAAGTTAACCTTTTGACCTTTCTCGAAAAACGTGTCATGCAAACCTGATGCTCAGGAAGAACGGGGTATTACAGATTATTTTGTTCTAATTATATAATCTTCGACGAGTTAAGAGAAACAAACAATGTCGTAAAGAGTAAACAAAGATTCGAACATAAGATGTCGATCCTTATGTCTCAAAGGTCAAGTCAATATTCCCGAAGAAATTCATCTATTCCTAAGTACTTACTTACATGATAGCATGTGATCACTTGAGTCATAAGTCAAGATGATCGCTATTATTCCTACCAAATAAATGATAGTAAAACAGCAAGTATATTATATCGTATCCACAGGGACTGCGACTCGAGAACACGACAATTAATTAACACATAATCTTTATTATTATCCAGGCAACAAAATCAAGAGAGGTGATTATAAAACTAGACTCAAAAATTAGAATAGGAATAAACTCAGATATAAAAGACTGATCCTAGGGATGTATTTAACCTAACCAGATTCACACAATTAACCTATTGATCTTTTACCAATTTAATTTGCATTCATATGAAGGATCACTAATGTAACTATAGTTTCCGCCAGGACAACCTATAGTAGTAGGTTAGCCTAAACTCTATCTCCGTCGGGTCTCAAGAGAAGTAAGCTAATTACCAAAAGCACACAAAGATTTAACCTCCCACAGTTCACCTATCTCCGCCTGTGTCTCAAGGCAAAATCAGATTATAAATTCCAGATATCGATTATGCAATTAATTCCGCCAGGGCATCAATCACATAACTAACATGCATTAATATTGATCAGACACCAACACATGAGAATTAAAGCCAAGAATTATAAATCATGAATGGGAGGGCAAAACAGTATCAACAGATTAATTATATATAAATTTAGTTAGACATACAAACCCTAGGATCAATACGAACTTTAGCTACGCATAATTAAATTACTAAAGCAATAAATAAATAAGAATAACATAAACTGAATTAAATAAATAAAACCGTAAGATTCCACGATGAACAAAGTAGCACTTGAATCCGGAAGAATTTCTGAACTCTAATACTAAACTATGACATTGGAATGAAAACACACTGAAGTATTCTACTAGAAAACGTGTAAAATAAACAATGCTAAATAAGTGTTCTGCTCTGGAATGGTGTATCTAAGTGTTTGGTATGAATTTGTGCTTATTCTTGGTATTTTTTACATGTCATTTTCATTAGTTTATCCTATTTGTGTCGTTGGTTCCATTATTATTTATCGATTCGGACTTACTTGGTTTGTTTCAATGTTTTGCAGAAAATCAGCATTAAATAGGATGAAATGAATCTGCCAAGGATCACGTATAATAAAGAGCATCTCGACAGGAGTTCGTAGGTGAAAACCGTGCATAAATCGGAGTTCAGACGAGGGAGAACGGGCGAATAGTCAAAGTTGCGCACGGCACCCGTCGCACGCCGAGCCCGGCGTCGACCAAGCGCACCCGCACGCACGCGTTCTCGCCCATCCTCACGCGACTCGGCCACCCAGCGCCCATGCCTCGCCACCCAAGCGCGCTCACTCCAGCGCTGTTCGCAATTTGCCTCGCGCGTCAGAGTGGCGCTTCCCTTCGCCAGCAAGCAGCGCGCCGCCTCGCCTCGCCATCTCCATGCGCACGACTCTCATCGCGCCCGCTCCGCAACCTAGCACCCGCTCGGGCCTCGCCGCTTCCAAAGATGCCTCCGTCCGCGCTGGGAGTCCAACGCTCACCGAGCGCCACGCCCGCGCCTGTTGCGCCCCATCGCCTGCCGCACTCGCTCCGCCCCGGCGTCGCGCATCTCCGGCGCCGCTGCATCCGCCCAGCGCTGCTGCTTCACCACGCCCGCTAACCCGCTCTGCGTGCGCCCGTCCGCGCTGACCCCCAACGCCCAGCCGACCCCAACCTACCTCGCCCGGCTCGCGAAGCCACCCGACGATTCAACCCGGTAGCCGTTGCCATTTCCTCACGCGTTCACCGCGCGCTCGTTCCCCTCAATACGTAATGTTTTCACCCACCGCTCATTCTCGATCCGACGCTCAAGTTCAAGCGTAACGTTTTCTTAAGCTCTCATCATTGTAAACCAACAAGATCATTTAATATATATTAGCGCGTTAGGTCATTATTTCAGAGCTCTGAGTTATTATTTTCGGGCTCAGCCGTGACGCCTCTCGCTGATTTCTTTCCGGGATTTTCTTCAGGCAACAACACAGATAAATCTTAGCTTTAATTCATGCTTTCAGTTTCTTCAATTATTACGTTTGTTTACCGAATTCATATGTTGGATTTATCGATTATTGCTTTTGGATTTCCACTCCTTTGATTTATATTATTGTTTGGTGATTTCTTGCTTTATGATTGTTGTTGGATTCAATTCGATATATGATTTCCTGCTTTCGATTAATTCTTGTTCTTGTTGGTTGATTGACGATTATGGTTCATTTACAAGTAGACTTAGATTAGGGCTTGACAAACCCTAAGAATAGGTTTGCTATTGCTTTGTTTATTGCTTTCTATTTATCCCGCCAGAAGTTCAACTAGGATTGACAACCCCGGTTTAGATTTAACGCTTATTAGTTTAGCTCGGGATTGACAACCCCGACCTAGGATTGCTGTTTATCTTCTCGTATTTCTATTCCCGTATGTTTCAAACCCTCGTTGGTATTAGAATGTTTAGGTTTTAATCGCTTTAGGCGCGACACCTAACAATCGCCTGCTAAGTTTTCTTGAGAGACAACTTGGGTTAACTTATCACGCTACAATTACCTCGTACAATTGCGAGTGAATTTGAGTGTGTTTTTAGCTCGATCACTAAGCTACTACTCTCTCTCTCTCTTTTATAATAAAACCTAAGCTCCGTTTCTCGTGAATTCCAATCCTTTTCCGACTCTGATTCAGAAATATACGCGAACTCTATCTCTCTGGCGCGCGGGGCGCTATCGCGACCAAAGGTCGCGAGCTCTAGTCGTGAGGCAAAATCCGCTTGACTTCGCGATCCTCCATCGCTATCCTTGGTCGCGATGCCGGGTCACGATTCCTCTTCCGCGTGCATTCATACTTTCCTCGCGATCAACCATCGTGAGCTGTGGTCACAATGCCGGGTCGCGAGCTCCTTCCGCATGACCTCGCGATCAACTCGCACGATCTTTACTCGCTATGCCGTGTCGCGAGGTTAATTTCTGCTTTCTCGACTTTTTATCCGCGAGTTCGTGTCTCGCGAGCTTCATCCAAATGATTAAGTGTGTGCTCGTGCGTGTTCTTCCTTTTAAGATCAAAACCTGTGCTAAAATAACACAAAATACACACGGCATAATATCTTTCAAAGCAATTAAATAAATACGAAAAGGTAGCTCAAATAATCATTTATCAATAAGAAGCGAGGCAAATATAACCATGTAAAACAGGTAAAAATGAAGCTTATCAACTCCCCCAAACTTACTCTTTTGTTTGTCCTCAAACAGATTCGAACAAGAGAGAGACGACCAACGATAGGCAAAGAGTCGAATGACAAAAGCAATAAGCCTCAGAGCAAAGAGCAATGAACGATTCAAATAAATGAATCAAATTACAATATCTTTCACTAGACTCCGCACATCATAAACATCATAAGCACAAGCCTTCTCGAACTTGAATCCTCACGACATGGATATATATATAAGACATCTCAAACACTCAAGTGTATCAAGGAGGATGTGTATACTCTCAAAGTTTAAAAACACATGGAATCTACCATAAGCTTGCAAATCGTCTAGTTCTCCATTGCTCAAATATGTGCTCAAGAACTAAGATCAAAAAGGTCTTATAAAAGGTTATAATGTAGTCTCTTTGGTAAGGTAGGATATATTTAGGCTAAGTGACTCATAAACCCATAATGAAAAAAACAATAAGTATCACAAGACATAATTCCCAAATTTTCATAATTCATTTCAATCTTTCGCACCAAGGAGTCATTTTTCTCTTAAGAACTCCACACTTTAATAAATAAGTGATATAATCATTTCAAGACACTGGTTACTTACCCATTTATGTTCTCTTCGCATACTTGTGCTAACTTTTTTTTTTATTTAGTTTATTTTGAACTTATATGGGTAAGCAACTATTTCTGTTATTATCACTTCCTCAACAAATATTCTATTTCCTTTCTTTTTCTCAACCTATCATTCAAGTAACCAAACAAACATACTAACAACATAACCCAACCCACGACTATATGAAAGAATAAGGTAGGTTCAAACGGGCTCATCAAAGGATAATAATATAACAGGTTGGTGTTTGGATAGTGTATAGGCTAAGAAAAGAATGCCTAATATCATTTCAAAATTCTTAAGCACATCAATGCAACCTCGAAAAAGATCCAGAGCAAGTTCTAGAGAAACACATGCTATTTCAAACTAATCACACAGAAAGAAACAAGACTGAAAAGATATGACAGTCAAAAGCTCAAGTCTCACAGGTTTCAAAAGTGTGATCAAGTTCTCAAAGGCTCAATACTCACAATAATCATGACATGCTTCGTCTCACAAAATCAGTTGCAATAGATTTTCTAATAAGAACAATTCTCATCATCGGCTGCTTGTCATTTAACTCAATCCAAAACAGACACAAGATCAAAACAGGAAAAACAAAACAAACCAAAACAAACAAAAACAAGAAACAAACACAAAATGATAAAACAAAGAGTAGCCAGAAAATAAAGAAAATATAGCTCACTGCGGAGGTGGTGGTGGATGATATGACCACGAGTTATGCATGTCCTGCAGGAGCTTGAGATATTGCTCTTGCTGACATCGCTGCTCCTCAAAGAACTGTGCCTGAGCAGCTGCATATTGATCCATGTCTCTTCGTAAGCCAGCAACATGTTCATCAATATAGAGGTGCTCCTCTGTTCGGCTGTCATCTATACACTCATGCAGCTCTTGA
The DNA here is from genome assembly GCA_036937905.1 of Salvia rosmarinus. Taxonomy (NCBI): domain Eukaryota; kingdom Viridiplantae; phylum Streptophyta; class Magnoliopsida; order Lamiales; family Lamiaceae; genus Salvia; species Salvia rosmarinus. Next base: position 68,278 of record JAODLM010000669.1, read on the forward strand.
TGTCGCGTGTCAATGCGATCAAATATCCGTTCTTCCATAGCATATAGATCGAAGTATGGTGCTCGCATATGGAATGGCTGATGACCCTGCTCGTGCCCTGCCTGGGTAGGCTCATCTCCTCCTTGCTCGTAAGCGGCCTCCTCCTCTGCTCGAGCTCTATGTTGCTCCTGCCTTCCTTCACGTCGTGCACGTGGCACATCAGGCTGAAGGGCTGCTAGATGCTTTGGGGTCCTCATCATGACATTATGTATCGCTCGAACATCCCGTGGCTCAATCGAGTGAGAGCTATATTTGGCAGCTCAAGTACCATGTTTTCGCTCGTCTGAGTGATCTTCCACAACAACCGATCCTTTCTGGGCTTGAGGAACTGCATGTAATTCAAGGCTCGTCGGTCGAGAAAGATCTCTTGAGTGATCGGTTCGTCAGTGGGGACTACGTTGAAATACGTGGCTATTGGTGTTATCATTCCCCCACAATAGATGCTAGCTCCCTCGACTTGGGATTGAGCCTCAAAATGCTCTGCCAAGAGATACGCTACATTCATCGGTCGTCCTGACAGGGCTGCCGCTAAAATATGCATATCTGCACTCTGGACTTTTCCGGCATTCACCCGGGCTAATACGCTGGAGGTGATCAATCTGTGGAAGTATCTCAGTGCTGGATTTCGAATTGATGCATCTGAGGATGTCTGTGGGCTGTACCCTTTAAATTTTTCGACTTCCATCCAAGCTAACTGTCCCCAGAAAGCTCTGATGTTCACCCCACTTTCTCCCAGATATATGGCTCTTGGGGGTCACTGCATAATCTCCTGCAGATCTTCAATAGATAATTCCCGTTCCTGATTTCCCAGCTGGAAACTCATACGCAGAGGAACTCCATTCTCGTATCTGTGGAGCTGATACGTGGATAGGAATTCCAAAGTTAGAGATCTGTGAGTGAACCAGTTTCCTGTGAAAGCTCCATGGAATCCTACGCCCCGAGTCAGTCTCATCACATCATCCAGAATACCCATTTCATGCATTATCCGTTGGTGCATGAATCTCGTCGGCCGCATCTCCAATATAGATAATATCTCCCATCGTTCATGTGCCTCTGATTTGTACAAAGTAATATCATGCATCATAGGATGATGCTCATGAACGATCTCGTTTTGAGCTGATGTGGACGACATCGTTCCTTTCCCTTTCTCTGCGACTGAGGCTTTTCTACGAAACGGCATAGTTATATCTAAAGAAATTAATTACTCAGATATACTCCAACAAATATAATCTCTCGACCCAATGCATAAAAAAAATAACTCAAAGAAAATCATCAATTTTTCCTGAGCAACAAAACTTTACTCACACACATCAACTTTCTCAATTCCCCCAAACTTATATATTTCTCAATAACTCAAAGCAATAACTCAAGGCATTTTTCTCACATTAAGCACAAATTTGAATTCTAGCATCACCACATGTTAATATTTCAACAATGACGCACAATGATACTAAATTCGCAAATTATTCAAAAATTCAACCCAATTATCTCTAGCAATTTCTCCAATATTTCCCACACAAATTTATAGAGATACTGTAAAATCAAGTAATTCATGCTTATAATACTAACATATACACCTATGAGCAAGATATTACAGATATAAATATGAATAGAAGTCACGAAAAATACATAAAAATTGAGAAAAATTGGAACTTTTCGTCGTTTGCTGAGAAAATTTGAATGCACTTCGCGACTAACAGCTCGCGTGCGAGCACAAATTGAAGTTCGCGAGCTCATCTGAATACTTAACTAAAGATAAAGGTTTAGTGTTTACCTCGCGTGCTGAGCTCGAATGTAATTCGCGACAAGAGGGGGAGATTCAGCTGTTTTCGAGAGATGGTGTATCGCGAGGAAGAAATACAGAGGCGGCGCACTCAAAAATAATTAAACCCTTACCTGGCTCGCGAGGCGGCATCGCGACAAAGAGTCGCGAATATATCTCGCGAAGAAAACGTGTTCTATCCCTTACCTAGCTCGCGAGGCGCTATCGCGAGTAAAGGTCGTGATGATGAGTCGCGAGGTTGCTTTTAATTGCTAAACGCGGGTTTCCTCGCGTACTGGGCTCGCGTACTGGAATCGCGACCTGGGCTTCTTGGCGCCTCGCGAAGTGCATCAAATGTGGTGCTCGTGTGCAGATTTCACGAGCTAGGCTCGCGAACAAATAAGCCTTGACGTTTCGCGAGGCGTGAATGGAGTTTCTTCGAAAATTTTGTTCAACTTCACTCCAATGTCCTCCAAACTTAAAATCCATCTACTCAAAAACAGATAAAAACATAACAACACTAACAGAAACAAAAACAGAACAAAACAAGACATTGAAAAACAATTGGGTTACCTCCCACCCAGTGCTTAATTTAACGTCTTTAGCTAGACTATTACCTCAATCACTTGGGATTCTCAAATAACGTCAGTTTACTCACTTCCTTCCCATAAGGTCTAAAATAATATTTCAAACAATGGTGTGGGAACCCACTAAATATGGACGAAATTTATCGAAAGCATATACTACCGCCAATAACTCTTTTTCAGTTGTGGTATAGTTCATCTGGGCGGAGTCCAATGTCTTGCTGGCGTAGTATATGACTTTGAAAATTTTATCCTCCTTTTGGCCCAAAACAGCTCCAATTGCCCAATCACTGGCATCACACATTAACTCGAAGTGTGCACTCCAATCTGGGAAATAAGAACAGGTGTAGTAGTTAGAGCAGTTTTTAAAATCTCAAAAGCTTCTAAACATTCTTTGGTGAAAATAAATTTAACATCTTTTTCTAACAGTCCACACAAAGGTTTGGTGATCTTGGAGAAATTCTGAATGAAGCGACGGTAGAATCCAGCATGTCCTAGAAAACTTCGGACTGACTTCACATTCGTTGGTGGAGGTAATTTTTCAATGGCCACCACCTTGGCTCTATAATCTTCCAAGCCCTCTGCTGAGACTCTATGTCCTAGCACAATGCCTTCCTTTACCATAAAATGGCATTTCTCCCAATTCAACACAAGGCAGGTATCCTCGCATCTTTGCAACACCTGGCTAAGATTATCAAGGCAATTGTCAAAAGAGGATCCAAATACAGAAAAATCATCCATAAATACCTCCATGATATTTTCTATCAATCCATGAAAAATCACCATCATACACCGCTGAAAAGTAGCGGGAGCGTTGCACAGTCCAAATGGCATTCGTCTGTAAGTGAAAACACCGTAGGGGCATGTGAATGCCGTCTTATGCTGATCTTCCGGAGCGATGGGGATCTGATTATATCCCGAGTATCCATCCAAGAAGCAATAGAACTCATGACCTGCTAACCTGTCTAACATTTGATCAATAAATGGTAAAGGGAAGTGATCTTTACGTGTGGCTGCATTTAATGCTCTGTAATCGATACACACTCTCCATCCGGTGACCAATCGTGTTCCTATCAGCTCGTTATTCTCGCCCTTGATCACCGCTATTCCTCCTTTTTGACACCACTTGTGTGGGACTTACCCACTCACCGCTCGGATATGGCATATATCATTCCGGCCTCAAGTTTCAAAACCTCTTTTCTTACCACTTCTTGCATAGTCGATTCAATCTACGCGAGGTTGCACCTTTGGTCTGTTCTCGGATTCCAACAAGATTCGTGCATGCAGAGATGGGCTAATTCCTCGATATCGCGATGGTCCATCCTATAGCTTCCTTGTATCTTCTCAACACTCGCAGAAGTTTCTCCAATTCTGTAGGATTAAGCAAAGCAGAAACAATAACAGGGTACGTATCATTATCTCCCAAAAACGAATATCTGAGATCGTCTGGCAGTGGTTTGAGCTCGAGTTTGGGTACGTCTGTGGTCTCCACTACTGATTTCTTCTCGGTTCCCGAACTCTTCTCTATTGTCCCCCCATCAACTGGTCGATGAATATCCAAGTATGAGACCTGTTTAGATATGGGAGTGGTATCAAGCATAGATAAATATTCTAAAATTTCATCACAAGCTTCATCTAAATCATCATAAGAGAAAACCGAATTTCCGATGCAATGCTCTAGCTTATCATCTTTGACTGGCTCAAAAGGTGTGAACGTGGTAATTGAGCAACAATCCTCGGAATCTGAGCTATCATGTCTCTTGATGGCATCATAAATCGAAATTTTTAGCTCCTCCTTGTTCAATCTAAAAGTCAGATCACCATCCTGCACATCAATTAAAGCTCGACCAGTAGCTAGAAAAAGTCGACCCAAGATTAATGGCTGATTTTTATCTTCAGGCATATCAAAATTACAAAATCAGCAGGAAATACAAAGTCTTGATTTCTTACCAAAACATCTTCAACAATTCCCTTAGGGTAAGAAACAGACCTGTCAGCCATCAATAAGGATATTGTGGTTGGTTTCATTTCGCCAATCTCCAAACGGTTGAAAATAGATAGCGGCATCAAGTTAATGCTCGCTACCAAATCGCACAACACGTTGGGGAATGTATGCTCTCCAATCCTGCACACCAAAGTAAAACTCCCTGGATCCTTTTGTTTGAGTGGCAACTTTCTCTGGATTATAGCACTACATTCTTCAGAGAGGTTAATTGTCTCAAATTTTCCCAGCTTCTTTTTGCTTGCTACTGCGTCCTTGAGAAATTTGATATAACCAGGCATATCTCGAAGCGCATCAAGGAGTGGTATGTTGATATTTACTTTCTGAAACATCTCCATGAAACGGTTGAGCTTCTCATCATATTTTTGCTTCCCCAAGCGCTGAGGAAATGGAGCTGTTGTATTTGTGCACGTCTGGCCCTTCACGTCTTTAGCTCGCGAATGTTCCTCTTTTTCTTTGGCTCGCGACATCTCTTCGCTAGAATCCCTTGCGAGACACTTGCCATCAGTCTTCGCGTCCTTACTTCGCGAGATGCCCTCTCTGGATTCCCTCACGAGCCGCTCGCTGTCAATCTTCACGACCTTCTATCGCGATGCTTCATCGCAAGGTAAACTCGCGAGGTTCTCTTCATCTGGGTTCGCGTCTCTTCCTCGCGATCCTTCCTCGCGATGCTTACTCGTGACGTGAGAATTTGGCTCTTCAGTAGTTTGATCCTCTTCCTCCCTTTCGTACTCCGAATGATTTATGTAGGATCTTCCACTTCTCGTCTGAATGGCATTCACATGATTCTGAGGTATCTAATTTTTCGGGTTCTGCCCCATATTACTTGGAAATTGACCCTGCCTGTGAACCTCGGCTCTCTCATTAGCCATCTGCCCAATCTGATTTTCCACCATCTTAAGTTGTTTTCCAATCGATGTGACAGTATTATTGATGGAATTGATGGTGTTCTCCAAAGTATTTATTCTATGTCCCGTCTGTTGTATCTGAATATTCTGTTGAGCCACAATTTGTTGGTGGTTCGCTGCAATTTGCTCATTACTGGCCAATAATTGCTGCATCATCTCTTCCACACTGAGCTTCTTTGGTTCCACAATGACTCCATTATTCACGACGAAACCAGGCGGTGGTTGCTGTGCATTCTGAGCGTTTCCATACGACAAATTAGGATGATTCCTATTATTCGGATGATAGGCCGGATTTGCACCCTGATTCCCTTGGAAACCCCGATTCTGAAAATGATTTCTTTGATTCACAAAATTGGCCTCTTCAGTATCCTGTGCTATTAAAACATCCATCTTACCCTTCCTTTCTTCTTCACATTCCTTTTTGTAATGCTGCGAACTTTTCCAAGAGATCATCATATTTACTATCAACCTCTGCAGCAGCAACTCTTCTTATTCCGCCTCCATCGGCCACTGAAAGCTGTTAGATGCCATCTCCTCAATTATTCTTAAAGCTTCATATATACCTCGGTTGAGAAGGCACCCTCCGGCTGAAGCATCCACAATACTGAGTGTCGACAAGAAGACCATCAGAAACCGTGTCACCGCTGCTCGTAAGAATAACCATGTTGTGGACATTTTCGCAGGAGACTTCTGAATCTTTCCCAGGCTTCAAATAACGACTCATCTCCCAATTGTAAGAAATGAGAAATCTCAGCTATAATCTTCTGAGCCTTGGCAGGTGGAAAGTATTTAGACAGAAATTTCTCGTAAAGCTGCTCCCATGTACTAATTCCTGATCTATCTAATCCCTTGAACCATTCTTTAGCTTGGCTCCTTAGTGAAAACACGAACATTCGCATCCGGATGGCATCAGCTGGTACTCCGTTCTGCTTGATAGTATCACAGATATCCAAGAACGCCTCTAAATGTGCATTGGGATCTTCAAGAACCCTCCCGACTGCTCCACTCAGATCATACCGACGAGGGCGTGCTTTAATTCAAATTATTCGCATTCACGTTTGGCCCCATCCTCCACCCGGAACAAGTCCGCTTGTGATCTATACATGTGGTTGAGCAAGATGGGCGTGCTCGCCCACCACCTGCCTATCTCATTCTCGCAACGCAAGTCAAGGCCAGATTGCCGCCAAGATCGCCTCCATCTCGCCATCCGATCCGGGACTTGGGGCGTCTATCGCCATTTCTTGTTGTCTTCTTTCTCGCCTCTCTCTATATGATCTGTCAATCTCGAGATCCAATGGAATAATTTCTTTCCTTTGGGATCTTGTAATCATGCACTGCGTAGAGAGATAAAAACCAAGTCAAATCCAAGAAGCAACACAGAATAAATTTTTCTTTTTCTATTGTTATTTTTTTTATTTTTTTATTTTTTTTAAAGCCTGAATTAATAACTACAATTCAGAAAATTATCACTATGCAATCTAAATAAATTTCAAGAACGCGCTAAATTTGATCGCTATTATTCCTACCAAATAAATGATAGTAAAACAGCAAGTATATTATATCGTATCCACAGGGACTGCGACTCGAGAATACAACAATTAATTAACACAGAATCTTTATTATTATCCAGGCAACAAAATCAAGAGAGGTGATTATAAAACTAGACTCGAAAATTAGAATAGGAATAAACTCAGATATAAAAGACTGATCCTATGGATGTATTTAACCTAATCAGATTCACACAATTAACCTATTGATCTGTTTATGTAATACCCCAAATTTCTTGGCTTAAAAATTTCAAAAATAAAGAAGAAATATTACGATAGAAGCAAGAATGAAAACGAACGCTTGATGAATTCGACGCTAAGTTTTACAAGATTTTTAAGCGCTTAAGCTTAAAATTCAAATTCTTTATTATTATAGGAATAAATAAAGTTGTTACAACTTTATTTTGAGCATTTTAGAGATGTTCCAACTATGGGAATTTTGAAACGCTTCAAACGCTACGCTTAGAGATAATGCGATAACTTAACCAAATGATCTCGAATTATAAAATTCAAATTCCTATGATTATTTTATGATATAAGAACATTATTTATCATCAAAGTAATGCTAGAAAATTTAGGAATAAGATGTGCCTTATTCAATGGGTTCGAAACCCTAATTTTGAAATTTAGGTTTTGTGATCTAAATTTTGTTCTAATTATTTTTCTACGATTAAATTCATCACCTATGATTATAATATGACTCATAACTATGTGTTAGCTAATTGTTACAATAAAATAGAATGTCTAGCACATAGAAACCCTAATTTTCGAAATGTGCTACTATATGTGTTAATTAATTTTAATTGCTATCCAATTGTGATCATATAATATTTATTATATTAAAATGATATTATTAAGGATAATATATAATATTATAGAAAGTTGCACAAGTGGAAGCACACTTGTGCATAATGGACGAAATTTTGCAATCTTTTATAAGATTTTGTGAATAAAAATCTTGCTATAATTAATGTAAAGGATAAGATATGATCTTATCACATTATGAGGTGTAAGATAGAGTTAAAATCCAATTTGAACAAGTAACCTATGGAGACTTCTAGTAGTGGCCGAAAATATCACTCTTTATGTGATTAAAATTGTTTTACACCATGTGATGAATTATGTAGATAAGATAAGATCTTATCATGTATTAGGTGTAAAGTAGTGATAGTTATCAAATTAAACAAGTAACCTAAGGTGGCATTATGTGAGGGGACCGAAAATTACACATGCACAAATACTATGTGATAAACTTTATACTATGTGACACCTAAGGTTCAATGCATTTAATTAAGGGATAAGGTGACCTAAGTATGAGTTGTAAAGATAAGATAAAGTTTTGTCTCCTTATGCAAGTGGGGACCGAAAATTAATGAAGGATAACAAGTGTACATAAGATATTTTAGGTGTAATAATTATAATACAACTTGCATATGCCTATAAATATAGGATGAAGCTCTTCACTTCTCATTCACAACTCATAATAACCGAAAATATAGAAAGAAAGAGAGAGAGTGTTCTCCAATCCTTCAAACCCAAACTTAGAGCAAATAAACGTTCGCCGATCAATTCTACTCCGATTAAGAGGTTAGATTTCTTACGAGCTTCATATATACGTTAGAATTCATGTTATAAGCTTAGTTCATATGTGTAATTTTCGAAAATTATGTGACTTGTGCCAATATGTTTAGATATTGTATTTATATGATGTTATTAAGCATGTAGTATAATTTTATCACAAAAATAAGCATGTTATTAAATTTAATATGAGGACCGAATATTTGAGAGTGTGATATGTTGATGATTATGATTTTTAATTGGTGATTTAAGCATGGAATCATGATCTAGGGTATTAATTATGCTTATATGATTTTATGTAAAATTTTTGGAAAACTTTAGTACATAAGTCTATGAATTTCGAAAATTATAGAACATGATATTATGATGAGATATAATCCATATTTGAGTGTTATCATAGCATATTGATAGTGTATATTCATAAAATAGTGTTGTATAAATTTATCGGATTTGTTAAAATTTATCGACCTAAGTCCAAATTTTCAAAAGTGACTTAGGAAGATTAAATTCAATAGTTCACAATAAATAAAAATTATGTTATAGTAAGGATGCTTATAGATGAGTATGTGTTATGTGATTTTATCGAATTTTGGAAATTATTTGCTTAGTTTAATTAGTGGTTTTCAAAACTATAGGTTATAAGTATTAATGTTAAAATTTATTTTATGAGATATAATTGCATAATATGATCCAAAATGATGTTTTAGACATATTATGATTTTATGGGAATTTTTAGAACAATAATTACACATAAAATAATAGAATTACATAAAAGGAATTAAAAAGTCAAAATGTTGACTTTAGTCAAAATTGTTGACTAAATGTTGACCAAGTCAAAATGGTTGACAAAAAACGTTGACCAAGGTCAAATTGCACGAAATTCGATAAAACGCGATCTATGTGACGTAGTACGTTTAGTAACAATGTGACTTACGTTACGTAAGTACATTAAAACGTACATTATATACTAAAAGAGATGGAATATCTCTTATATGTTGAATAATTTCATAATCGACATCATTTTGATTAGGAAACGTCAATATAAGTCCAACGTTAGCCTTATTTAATGCATAGGACGTTATAGACGATGTTCGTCTCTATCGAAAGGTATAGCGATGTACTAAACCTTGTTTCTCACATTGAAAAGGGTCCTGCTCAGAGGAGAAAGAAGACGATAATTAATTACTAGTGACGTAGGAACTTTAAGTTCCCGAGGTGGGCTTTCTTACCAAAACCATTTACGAGCTTTTTGGAAAATGTTTTACTATTTTCTGCAAATGATAAATTACGATATTGTCTGCCAAAAATATTTTATGTTTTGTATATGTCCATTCGGGTTGCCTGGGGCAACACGAAAAGTATTACGAATTCAGATCCTAAGCTGGAGGTGAAGGGGGAATCCTGGCTTAGGGTTGTGTACACTTCAGCTTCTGAACCGAGTAATGGTCAGATGATTCAGCCTCTGAACCATTCGCGGTCAGTCGTGCGTCCGGGTGAAGGGAGGCCTCCCTCCCGGCGCGTTAATCCATATGCCGACTTGGAATATACGTTGTGGTGATGTAAAAATGCTTGGCCAAGCGATATTTTGAGAAAGTATGAAAATGTATTTAGTAAGCACAAGGCCTTTTCAAACAAAACCCTTGTGTCTTCATCGTGACGAGGGCGACAATATTTCGTAGTAAAATGTTTTCGAATGTGTCCACCGAGTGTATTATTTGTACTCACCGCATATTTGTTTTAAATGTGCAGTCGAGCGGTGTGATGGAACAGGCGGGAGTTGAGCGGAACATTTTGTCAAGACGTATGATGTATTTTGGTTCGCCTTGAGAATGCATCTTCACATGTATGTCTCACACGTATTTCCGTTGTCGACCTCTCGAGACTCATATCTTTTGTTACTATGTAAAAGTTACCGTGGATTGAACCTCAAACCTTCTTTATATATATATATTTGCTATTTTGCTCCATCGTGATTCTCGCTTCGCTTGAAACATCTATATTCTTCATAGATGAAATGAGTTGAAAACCTTATTCTGCTCATATTCACTTAACCCGAACCCGAGTCGTGGTCCGGTAAGGTTTAGCCAAACCGGGCTGTGACAGTTTACCAATTTTATCCGCATTCATATGAAGGATCACTAATGTAACTATAGTTTCCGCCAGGACAACCTATAGTAGTAGGTTAGCCTAAACTCTATCTCCGTCGGGTCTCAAGAGAATTAAGCTAATTACCAAAAGCACACAAAGATTTAACCTCCTACAGTTCACCTATCTCCGCCAGGTCTCAAGGCAAAAACTGTATTATAAATTCCAGATATCGATTATGCAATTAATTCCGCCAGGACATCAATCACATAACTAACATGCATTAATATTGATCAGACACCAACACATGAGAATTAAAGCCAAGAATTATAAATCATGAATGGGAGGGCAAAACAGTATCAACAGATCAATTATATAAATCTAGTTAGACATACAAACCCTAGGATCAATACGAACTTTAGCTACGCATAATTAAATTACTAAAGCAATAAATAAATAAGAATAACATAAACTGAATTAAATAAATAAAACCGTAAGATTGCACGATGAACAAAGTAGCACTTGAATCCGGAAGAATTTCTGAACTCTAATACTAAACTATGAAATTGGAATGAAAACACACTGAAGTATTCTACTAGAAAACGTGTAAAATAAACAATGCTAAATAAGTGTTCTGCTCTGGAATGGTGTATCTAAGCTACTGCTCTCTCTCCCTTTTATAATAAAACCTAAGCTCCGTTTCTCGTGAATTCCAATCCTTTTCCGACTCTGATTCAGAAATATACGCGAACTCTATCTCTCTGGCTCGCGGGGCGCTATCGCGACCAAAGGTCGCGAGCTCTAGTCGCGAGGCAAAATCCGCTTGACTTCGCGATCCTTGGTCGTGATGCCGGGTCGCGATTCCTCTTCGCGTGCATTCATACTTTCCTCGCGATCAACCATGGCGAGCTGTGGTCGCAACGCCGGGTCGCGAGCTCCTTCCGCATGACCTCGCGATCAACTCACGCGATCTTTACTCGCTATGCCGTGTCGCGAGGTTAATTTCTGCTTTCTCGACTTTTTATCCGCGAGTTCGTGTCTCGCGAGCTTCATCCAAATGATTAAGTGTGTGCTCGTGCGTGTTCTTCCTTTTAAGATCAAAACCTGTGCTAAAATAACACAAAATATACACGGCATAATATCTTTCAAAGCAATTAAATAAATACGAGAAGGTAGCTCAAATAATCATTTATCAATAAAAAGCGAGGCAAATATAACTATGTAAAACAGGTAAAAATGAGGCTTATCACAAGACTTCCCTTTATTCATCGTGTTAATACAACAAGTCGTCAAGCATAACCTACTAGGACGTAACTATAATTGTTAAGTCTAGATAGTGGCTTGAGAATATCATAACATACAATCATAACTTGAATACTAACAATCTATAACGTAATGACGTTTAGAAGAACACTAAGGCTAAGAATCAAGGATAGACTCGGAGCATGTGACTTATAAGTTGAGGTTCATCTATGAATGATGAAGTAATATAGTTTGGAAATTGGGATTGTAAGATAATAGAAATTATCTTAAAACCATCACATGAAATCATAAAGAAACCCTAATTGGGAACTTTAAGTCGTAATTTATAAACGACCTTCCATCAATAGAAAGAATCTAAGAAAGACTATTTTCTTATGAAGGGTTTGATCGTACGTAGTTGGCGAGGAAAGACTATCACACCTGCTCACTTAGACTTACTAGCTTCGAACTAGTAGGTGGGCTTTCTTGAAACAAAAATGTTATGCATAACTCAAAGCAGATTTGCAAAAGTTTTATGAAATATTATCACATAAACTGTTATTGATTGCCAAATGTTTATGTTTTGTTGTGATCCTATCTGAGATTGGTATATCCAATGTGGTATGTGAATGAGTTGTTCCACCAACGTTAAAAAGGGTAACGATCGGATCCGACTTAGTTTAGGACTAACTCGGATTGTGTAAACGTGTGACTGTGTGTTAAGGTTAGCTACCTCGACCGGTCACAGTGACTATGTGTAGGTGGCCACCTCCATAGTGCGCGAATGAATGAATGGACGAATGAATGATCAGATATGGAGCAACATGGATAAAATAGTTCGGTAGAACGCTTTTGGAAAAATGATAAATGTTTGATAGGCATGAGTCTTTTAACTAAAATCCTCATGCGCTATTGTGGGAAGTTCAATAACTTTTACAAAGAAAAGGTTTTCGGCAATGAGTCCACTGAGTACTTTGTACTTAGCCCTGCATCTTGTTTTTGATGTGCAGGTTTAGTAAGGATTGATGATGGGTGCGAGGTGGTGCAGAGTGGCAGTTGTTTTATTGCTTTAATAGAAAGGATTTCTTGAACCTTGGGCATGTATCGTCATATGCATGTCCACACGTTTATTGTTGTCTAACTATGATATTATTTTGATGTCTTGATTATAACTGCTTTCATACCGTATTGAACTTGAGGTCGTACTCGATTTCTTGAATTGCGCACTGATTGAGTTATAATTGAACTTTGAACCTTTTAGCAAGTCCTTCTGTGACTCGAGTTGGTATTGAACAATTTATCCCTTTTAGGTCCATGCGTTATGAGTAGTTCATTTGTTAATTGCATCTATTAGTTATGTATATATCCGCTGCATTATCATACCAGTGACGATCCGTATGATCCGTACTTCCTTGGGAAGTCGGGTCATCACAGAGAGAGAGAGAGAGAGAGAGGCACGAAAATGATACTGTATTAGGGCAGAAAATGGCTGTAATAATCCTATAGGGAGTTCCGTTGGTGGTAGTTGGGAGAAAGACTAGTCAAATTACCGATTTGACTTGTTAATCCCGATTCTTTAAGTTTTATTGCGCTTTCGATTGATTTCTAGGAACCTTAAGGTTTTATTTTCTTCAATAACCTTAAAAAGACTTATTTCATAGTTTTTAATAATTTCATGATGTTCGGATTGCATCCGGTAAGTCAATTCTGAATTATCGCGGAAAATCAGCGTCTGACGATTAAATTATGCTCATTCGAAATTCTATTGAATTCTTGAGCTTTCACAAATTAATTTGAGTCTTATAAATCATTTCTTATTGATTTAGACCCTTGGTTCGAGTTTCGATTCGTTCGGATCAGTTTAGGATTTTTTCGGTATATATTCCCAGCGTTCGGTTAAGTTCTTCAGGAATTTCGTTCAGAAATTGATTCTTATAAATTATAAATTCATAATAATATGTTCCTCCATTATTTTGATTGTTATCATTAATTTCCATGATCTCACGGACTGGAATTAGATCTGATTCGTGAATAGTATTATTGAGACTGATCGGGCAAGCATGCCCGAAAATTCCAATACTTTGGCTTCTCACATGTTTTTGTGAGACGATTCTAGAAATGAAATACTTTTGTTGAGATTCATTCCAGATCTTTCATTCTATATTCAGGCTATTCAGGAATCCGGTTTGACTATTCACTAGTTTTTTATTTCTCTAGTTTTCGATCTCCGAATCGATTCTAATTCGTTTCGTTGGTTACCTTAAACATAATTAAGGTCTAAGCACCATAAACAATTGGTTTAAGCATCACTAATAAAAGTTTAAATTTTTGGGTTATTACATACCATCCCCTTATAAAAATTCTTCCCGAAATTTGCTAACCTTGGAAAGATCAGGATATTCTCTTTCATAGCTGATTCTAATTCCCAGGTTGCTTCTTCTTGTCCATGGTGTCGCCATAGAAGTTTTACTAACGGTATCTCTTTGTTCCTTAGCTTTTGGATGCGTCGGTCAAAAATTTTCGTAGACAATTCTACATAACTCATATTGTCATCGAGGGCAATATCTGTCGGTGGTATTACATGACTGGGGTCATGTATGTACTTTCTGAGTTGTGAAACATGGAACACATTGTGCATGTTTCCAAAGCTTGGCGGCAATGCCAGTCTGTAAGCTGCTGGTCCTATCATTTCCAAAATTTCATAGGGTCCTATGAAACGTGGTCGTAGCTTCCCTTTGATTTTGAATCTCACGATTCCTTTTGATGGGGAGATCTTCAAGAAAACTATGTTTCCCACTTCAAAATGTAGCTCTGTGCACCGTTTGTCGGCGTATGACTTTTGTCGGTCTTGGGCCTCCTTGATCCGTTGACGGATTTATCTCACGATTTTGATCATTTCTCCCACAGAGTAAGGTCATAGTACTCTTCTTTCTACCAATTCATCCCAATAAAGTGGTGATCGATATTTCTTTCCATAAATCGCTTTGTACGGGGCCATTCCAATAGTTGCTTGGTAGCTGTTGTTGTAGGCGAATTCCACAAGTGGTAATACTTGTTCACTACTTTCTCCTCTATCGAGGACAACTATCCTCAACATGTCTTCAAGCGTTTGAATGGTCCTCTCGCATTGTCCGTCCGTTTGTGGGTGAAACGCGGTACTGAAATGTAGTCGAGTTCCCAGTTTCTTTTGCAAGCTCGTCCAGAATATGGATGTGAATTTTGATTCTCTATCAGACGTGATAGTCTTCGGAACTCCATATAAACATACAAATTCTCGAACGTACAACTATGCTAATCTGTCTGATCCATGTGTTATCGGAATTGGTAGAAAATGCGCTCTCTTGGTCAAATGATCGATGATGACCCAAATAACGGTATTTCTTCTTTGTGATTTGGGTAGCCCGGTAACAAAATCCATGACTATATCGTCCCATTTTCATTCCGGTATGTCCAGCGGTTGTAAGGTTCCATACGGTCGCTGGTGAAGTGCTTTCACTTGTTGACACGCCAAACAACGTTCTACGAATGACGCTACGTCTCGCTTCATTCCATCCCATCAAAATTTCTCCTTGAGATCTTGGTACATTTTGGTACTTCTGGGGTGTGCAGTGTAAGAAGTCTCATGGGCTTCTTTCAAGATCTTGCTCTTAAGCTCTTCGTCTTCTGGAATACACACTCTCCCGTCATACAACGAAACATTATATGTTGCCTCTCTGAAATTTTTGTGGTTGTTATCCTTGATCTTGGCTCGTACTTCCTCCACCTTCTTGCTCTTCTTCTGAGCTTCTAAGATTCGGGTTCTTAAGTCCGGGCTTGCAATCAACGTTGCAATACAGCCTTCTATCATCTGAGACGGGTCTATGACTTCGATGTTCATCCTCTGAAATTCCTTTATAAGTATCTCGTCATGACAGAGGGGACATCCTAGACTAGGGTGGGATTTGCGACTCAAAGCATCGGCTACAACATTAGCCTTGCCTGGGTGGTAATTGATACCACGGTCGTAATCTTTCACCAGTTCTAACCATCTACGTTGCCTCATGTTAAGATCTTTCTGCTCAAAGAAGTACTTCAGGCTTTTATGGTCAGTGTAGATCTTACATCTAACTCCATAGAGATGGTGGCTCCAAATCTTTAAGGCATGTACGACCGCTGCTAATTCCAGGTCTTGCGTAGGATAATTCAACTCATGTAGGCATAATTACCTTGAAGCATAAGCAATAACTTTGCCTTCTTACATCAGAACACATCCTAGTCCATTCTTCGAAGCGTCCATGTAGATTGTGTACTCCTTATCTGCTTCGGGTACTGCGAGTACATGTGTTGTCGTCTGTAACTCCTTCAATCTCTGAAAACTAGCCCCACACTCGACGATCCAAGTGTACTTGATTCCTTTTCTTAACAATTGGGTTATGGGTCGGGCTATCGTTGAAAATCCTTCGATAAATCTTCGATAATAGCCAGCAAGTCCTAAGAAACTCCGAATTTTATTCTGGTTCTTTGGTGATTCCCATTCTCGAATTGTATCGATCTTAGAGGGGTCTACTTTGATTCCCTCGACGGACACGATATGACCTAGAAATGTCACTTCGCCTAACCAAAACTCGCATTTGCTAAACTTGGCAAAGAGTTGCTCTTGCCTCAATGTTTGCAACACAGTTCTCAAGTGCTCTTCATGTTCTTGGTTATTCTTTGAGTATATTAGGATATCGTCTATGAATACTAAGACAAATTTGTCTAAGTATGGGTGAAATACCCTGTTGGGGCATTTGTAAGTCCAAAGGGCATAACGATGAATTCGAAATGACCATACTTTGTACGAAAAGCCGTTTTAGGTACATCCTCTAGTCTAATCCCCTGCTGATAGTTTCCAGACTTTAAATCTATCTTCAAAAAGACTCCTGCTCCCTTAAGCTGATCAAACAGATCGTCAATTTGGGGCAAATGATACTTATTCTTAAGAGTTATCTTGTTTAACTCTCGATAGTCTATGCAAATTCTCAATGTGCCATCCTTCTTCTTCACGAAAAGGATAGGTGCTTCCCATGGAGATACACTAGGTCTAATGAAACCTAAGTCCAAGAGTTCTTGTTGTTGATCTTCAATTCCTCAAGTTCTTTTGGTGCCATCCGCATGGGGCTTTCGACACGGGCGAACTCGTTAAAGGTCGATCGTGAACTCAATCTGTCGTTTGGCGATAATCCCGAGTTCATCCGAAATACATCGGATACCCTTCACGATGGAACGCCTTCTATCATTCTCTCATTCTGTCTCCTCCGGAGATAGACAAGGTAGGCGTGGTTCTCGGTCTTGTTCAAGAACATCATTGCTTGTAGCGGATATAATTGGGACTCTCCTCATGCCGATCCCGTGAAAGTCTAGAGGTTTCTCCGTGATGTTGGAAAGAAATTTTCCTTCATTACACGGATGGTCGATATGTTCGTTAACCAATCCATTCCTAGGATTATGTCCACATCCGCCATAGGTATGACGTGAAGGTTATCGTCACGACCTTAAGTGAGCCTAGTCCAAGTTCTAGGTTCGAGCATGTGTGGTTACCGTTCTTATGCCTCCTCGTGAAGAAATTCTATGATTTGTTCAAGGCTAGATCTAGTCCTAAGTTCTCTACGCATGCTTCAAATAAAAAGAATCTGAGCCAGATCAAATAGTAGGATAACGTGCAATGGAGGTGTTCCCATACCGCCAAGTTTCCTTGGTTTCTCGACGCTCATGGAATTCTCTATCCGATTGAGGGAGGCCGACTTCGGTGGTGGCGTTGTTGTTCGTTGTTGTTGTTCGCTATTGTTGCGGCGGTTGTCGGTGTGTTGTTGTTGTCGCCATTGCTATTATTGTTGTTGCCGTGGTTGATAGGCATCGATCTAAACCGGGCTCTCTGAACGGCCGGCTTAGATAGCACGGACCGATTGGACTCGATTAGGCACATGTTGGTTGTATACTAAAAGCGGTTTGGTTGAGCTTGTATACAATGTTTCCTGTACCACTATTACAATCTCCTATCGATTTGAATACTTGATTACATATATCCGTGTCCCCTTATCTCATATATAAGTTAGATCATACGATGTGAAGATCACGAAGTCGTATGATTGGTCAAGCTTAATGAGATATAAAAGTTTCACATGCGAGGCGACTTGGGGCGGTTGTCGGTTTAGGCTGCAGGTATAGATAAGTGACTTGACTTAGTTGCTTGTCTATGCTGGTACGTCTCGGCGTATTGAAGGATCACGTGAGATGTGTTCTTCTTTCGACCGTCGAAGAACCAAGATCTCGGTGACTTACGATGATCTAAACCTCGATAAGGTATTAGGTGAGTATGAGTTCTTGACCATCACTTTGACTTGTTATGGTGAGGTTATATGTTCTAACCAAGATTCTCCGCATCTTGGGTGGTGGCTGTCTGTATGTCACGCTAGTTATCTGTACAGTCACCGTATCCGTTAAGGATGATGGCGTCCATAAGGAGCTCAAAGGTTTATTGTACTAACCACGCAGGTTGAGTTAGCTCAAGTACAATAATAAGGTTAGTGGTACTACTTAAGGAAATGAAGTTATTAATCGTTTTAGCGTCAGTTGCTAGAAATGATTAATGGATGTTCGATATCTTAATCGAGGATTCAGTGTCTAAGTGCAATAGACTCAACCGTAATAAAGGGTAAGTCGACATTTATTCTCTAGTGGCATGAATAAATGTTTATAAATTAATTTATTTCGGTGAACATAAGATAATTAATTTATTTGAGGCCCATCTTTATTCCTTGCATTTGATACATTAATTTTCATGATTAGAACGGATCGAAATTGTTCCGCTCGAATAGTACTTTTAAGCATCATCGGCAATTAAGCCCTAAAATTTCCTCATTCTTCGATTCTCACATATTCGGAGAGGATTCTAGAAATGAAACCTTTGTTGAGATTCTATCTTCATTCTATGTTCAGGCTATTTAGAAACCATAATCCGCAGATTAGTCACAGCTTTTATTTCTCTAGTTTTTATCTTCGAAACCATTCTAATTGCTTATTGCTACCTTAAACATAATTAAGCCAAGCACCACAAATAATAGGTCTACATCACTAATAAAATTTTTAAAATTTTCGGTTATTACATTAACATCTCCAAGAGGTAGATAATAAATTTAGCTAGTTTTCAAGGAAAATTTAAAATAAAACCCACCCCAACATTCCCAAAATTTTCGCCATTATAGGGCCTTTTTCTCACAAGTTTTGTTCTTCGATCTTTAGCTCATTTATGCATAGATCTACCCTTGTGAGGATTATGTACGAGAAAATAATGAAAACCCCTATGAACCCTATAATTTTCGGTCTTTGGGCTTAAATTGAGAAAAACTTTGATCTTGATGTTATGGATCAATTGATGCTAAACTGTTTAAAAAGGTTTTATGCTCGATTATGGTTTAATTTGATATCTTCAAAACCCCCAACTTTGCTAGAACCCTAATTTTATATTGATTAATTATTGTTGATTGTTTAAATTGAGTTTATATCTATGTAATCAAGGTGCTTAAACATGTTTAGAGTCGATTGTTGAAACGAAATCGAACCCCTCGCTTTTTCCTATTAAGACCCCAAAATTTGGCTTCAATTTCAAGGTGATTTTGTTCTGTTTGATTAAATTCGTTATTAGTTATGTAATTGTGTATTAGATCTTGTTTTGTGAAAGAATTTGAGTCAATTCCAACTCATTTGAAAACCCCTAAACTAATATGCTTACGGAGTCTCAAGTTATCATATGGTTTTATTTGATTAGCTTCGATTTCATAATCAGGATCTAGTATGAAATTAGCTTATTCTCGATTTATTGAGATTTTTCATACTAGTATGTAAAAGTCGATTTAGTTTGTATAATTACAGGACGGATTATTGTTTGATATTTAGGATCGATTTCAAAATACGGATTTTCATGATAAAAAGCTCGATCAAGACTAACTTGATCAAAGTTTCTAATCGAAATGATTAATAGGTAAATTATCTTCTATCTAAAGGTATTTTTATATACACACACATATATAAGAAAGTGAGACTAAAGTTTCTACTAAATTACTTTTCATAATAATATGATATGAATAATCGAGTTATGATGCATCGACTCATGCAATTTTATAGTCACCTTTATTCCAAGAGACTTTAGTATAGCTCAAGAAAGTTAGAAACACTTAATTTTCTTCCGTGTTAATTCTTCTTATTTAATTTAGGAGCTATGGGAGCGGATAGAGATCAAGAAAGGAAAAGTCGAGAGTCTCGAATAGCGATATCCAAAGCGGTCTAAACTAAAATGTAAAAACAAGTTTGATGAGGAAGAGCATGCCTTTTTCAAAGTAAATGATTGTCTCTGTTGACATTACTGTATTGCCTATCTACGAGAATGAAGATATCCGCCCTATGCTAGACGAGCCGCTAGTAAGGGTACGGCAAGTGATTTCATAAAGTTAGATTCATAGGATTTTCTAAAACCCCGAATCTAGTAAGGGCAACATTGATATAGCCTCTAAGCATGTTTTTAGTTGCTTTGCAAATGCCCACCGAAAGTGCATTACACCGCATGTATTTCTAAATGCGCAGTCACAGAGGAGCCATGACGAATCGAATGTCGAGCTAAGACTTGTCAAGATTGTTGCATCAACTTGTTAAATAGTGATTAATTAATATTCGACTTTTGATCATTTAGTTAAACACAAGTTCAATGACTTGTCTTTCTTTAAAATTATAATTTTTATTCCCAAGCCTCTGAAACTAGTTAGTTATTTTATTTTCCCCAACGCAACTCGTTAGTTAGTAAATCCATAATTACATGTTGTGACAAGAAGACATCCCACCACCACCACCACCACCGGGCGAAGCGGATTGAGGTACATTCCTCGTGCGTAACCCGCCCACTTTCAACGGACCGGGAATCCCGTGATTAACTCGATTCGCAGTATTGAGCAAATCTTCAACTTTCTCCATTGCACCCACAGAACGCTTTCATGCGTGGCATCCAATGACCGTGCCACCAACTTCTGTGGAGCAAAGAGGAAGACTTATTTGAAGAGGAACTGAAGGATATACCGAGTAATTCAGTATGGAAGTATATGAAGTGTTTCAATGATAAGTGTACTCTAATTGACTCATAATCGAAAGAGGTGTTATAATAGGAAAGTTAACCCAAGTCATCTCTCAAGGAAAACTTAATGGGGCTATTGTTCATGTCGCACACATAAAGCAATTAATTCTAAACATTCTAATAACAAAGGCGGTTTGGAATAAATAGAATTAAAATATGAAAATAAAACAATCCTAAGTTAGGTTGTCAATCCTGAGCTAAACTAATAAAGCATTAAATATAAACAAGGGTTCAATCCTTAGTCAACCAGTAGTAACGAAAGTAATAGCAATCCTATTCTTCTTAGGCTCACAAGCCCCTAATCTAAATATAATTGCAAATAAACCATAATTATCAATCAACCAACAAGAACATGAATTAATCGAAAGTGTGAAGTCATTTATCAAATTAAATCAAGAACAATCTAAATAATTCAATATCTACTATTAAACCTAATCCAATAATAATCATTAACCAAGAAATCCTGGAATGAAAGCTAAGAAGAATCCAACATAAATTGAAGCGAAATTAAAAGGACTTAATCTGTTTGTATCTCTATCTCGTGTTGTTGTCGACTAAGAACAATGGTTAAAAGAAAAGCTCAAGACAACGCTGGAAGACGGAGGAAAGAGTAGCAATGGGCCGAAAGTGAAAAATCAACACCCTCTAATAAAAATGACCTAACGCTGATATATATTAAGTTAGAGTGAGCCTGTTGCAATAGAGCGATGAGCAGTCTATCCAAGGTAACGCTGTTAGACCGTCATGATGAGTGCTTCGTCTCACAAGCGAACGCTCAAGGAGCGAGGTGGGCGAGTGGACGCTGAGGCCGAGCACGCGAGAAAAAGCGAGCTGAGCGGCACTTGGACGGAGCGCCGGATGGCGAGGATAGCGGGCGAGCGGGCCGGAGCGAGCCGACGCTGCGGCCGAGGTGCACGCAGAGTTACGCCGGAAGAATGGCCAACGGGGCGTCTACTTCGGGTCAAGGCGCACGGAGGACCTCGAGCGCTTGGGGTGATGGCGAGCTGTGTGGGTGGCGGCGACGGGTGAGCAAGGTGGAGCACCGTGGAGATGGTGAGCACAAGCTGGTGTTCGAACGCCAAGACAGACGGGCGTCATTACGCCCACGCCGGGCGGAAGTTACAGCTGAGAGGAGATCATCGGGCATGCCCAGCCGGTTGTGCTTGAAAAGGAGATGCAAACGTGCTGCTTAGGCTGTGAGCATGCGCTAAGGTTCCTATGCCGACCATTCCCGCGGCCGACGCGCCACAAGATGCGCCGATTGTTTTCGTCTCTCTCTCGTCCGAATCCGAATTGCGATCCCTTTGCGCCTATGGACCTCATAAAATGCTTCACTTTATGGAAAATATCCTGATTCCTTCTCCACTATTCATGAGAATCATTGAAAGTGTCGACTTTCTGCACCAAGTTCCATGTCAGAATTTCTTTTGTCAATAATGCCCAAATAATGAGCTATTTCACATCAAACCAAGAATTAGAATTCAATCTTTATAACATAATAACATAATAAATTATGCTAAAAGTAAAACTAAAGATCACCAATTTAAACCAAAAGCATAGGAACACATCGATTCTGACTAAACAACTCCCATTATCTTATCCATTTGCTTGTCCTCAAGCAAACTCTATACCAATAATGATAGGAAAGATAATGCAACTTCACCTTAATATAATCAATCAAACCTATTGCTTTCCCCACACTTGGTGTTTACGATTCAAAGATAATGTGAAATAAATCTAGGACGCCAATTGATTTCCAAAAATAAAAAGGTAACCTCGTTGCACTCCAACTTCCTGGTGCTAACTAACCAATGTGGTCACCTTTAAAGCACAAGAATGTTTTAACAGATTTTGGAAGAATATTCAAAAGGTAAAACTGGATGAACTCGAGTATCCTTCGTGATTTCATGCCCTATCACTTAGAAAGAGGGCGCATTCATCCCTATTTCAACAATCCAACAAAGTATATTTGACTCAAATGTTAACACTACCCCTAACATTATCCTGACAAATCACATCAATTTATCCTTATTCGTTATCAATCACAATCTCATCAATTCACATTACATTCAAATCATATATCACCAAAAGTCCTTTAAATTAAAAATCGCTTTGACCAATACCACGTAGTTTAGATGCAACAATCAAAATCCCAACCTTACGAAAAGTACGTATCAATACTTGATTCCAAATCATCATCACAAAAAATTTTATCACCATAAAAAGCCCACAATACCGCAAATGGATATAACAACACGCCAACAATCATCACACAACAAACTCATCCCCCACACTTAATTCGAAAGACCGCCCCGGTTTCTAAACAATAAAAGCACAAATAATAAGAGGACAGAATTGTTTGGTAAACCAATGGTTTGCCCATTCTCAATCCATCACATCCTATAAGACAACGCATTACGCATAAAGACAAAACACAAATTAAAAACAGACTCAAAAATAAAAGATAAAAGAGAAAGAAACAAAACGTGGGTTGCCTCCCACGGAGCGCTTTTTAACGCTATTAGCTCGAATGTTTATTAGAGCAACGGTGGTGGTCAATGGCGGTCCGCCATAATCGACGCCACGAGCTCCACCGGCCCCTGGAGGACTAAACCATGTTGCTCCAGATAGGGTATAGACATCCCTTTATCACAGCCTAAAAATCGTCTTCACCACCTTATAAGCACCGAGGTCAACTCCATTTCTTCAACAATTAGAAGTCGCCGAGACGATCACCGCCTGCTGCTCATCCTCCAAGAACACATATTTCATCGATAGTTCCTTCATACCATTGTGGGTCCGGGCATGCTAACAAATTCTTTCCCGCCTCTTCATCAACCTAAACCTTAACTACTCGACAAGAGTTCTCGACGCTCATACTCATCGAGTCAACCCGGAGACCACCTCTTCCTCATTTTCTTGTAGTGGCGTATTTTCGCATGGTTTTCCACCATACGGTCATCTCGCCCGATCACCTTGAAGGACAATGATCGCTGAGTTTCACAATGGTGGCTCGAAGTTCCTCGTCGACATTGTCTAAGTACCATCAAGCATGTTATTAACCCGTCCCATTTACGCCTCAAATGCTGGCGAGGCGCCTTTAGAATCCAATTGGGCTAAAGCATCCGCTTTCATAACATATCCTCAAAAGTCTGGTCTCTCGAGGTGGTGGTAGGTATGGTGGTGAAAATACTCTTGTTATGGTACCACTATTGGCTGGATAATAGGTCACGGGATCACACCATCCATAATCAAAGTTGTGGATCCCACCATCTTAGTCGGGTTGTGGTTCCCACCATTCAATCGATCGGAGGAGGCCGCCGTCACCGTGAACTCCTGTTGGTATGATTTTGTGATGATTCTCGTATTGTTTTACGTCATTTTCGTGGTTCGTCTTATTTATGCCGCTGGTTTGATTAATATTTATCGATTCGGACTTACTTCGCTCATCGATGTTTTGTAGGAATGGTAGAAAATAGGATGAATTGATCTGCCAAGGATCATATATAACTGAAGATCCTTTGATAGAATTCATAGGTGCAAACGGATCGTAATTCGGAGTTCGGACGAGAGAACGGATCATTTCTTCAAAGTCGCATCGCACTCCACGCCACGCGGACGGCGCAGAACACTTCCAATGATTCTCATGAATAATGGAGAAGGAATGATTTTTTCCTTCATAAGAAGTAAATTACGGCGATAGGGAGTACATAGGCAAAACGGCACAAATCGGAGTTCGCACAAGGAGAACGGGCCAAAACAAAATACTGCGCAGTTAGGTTCGCTCACAGCTGCGCGCGCTCGCACGCCCAGCGCCGGTTCAGCATCTCGGGCGCGTGTTCAGCCCTTTTCCCCTCTTGAACGCCAGTTCTTTGTGAACGCTTGGTTCACCATTTGGCCATCTTCAGGCACATACATCAATCTGAACGCTGTGAACGCCGACCACCGCTGCCGCCCATCTGAGGTTTCATCAATTGTGAACGCCGGTTCACTCTTTCAGCTCTGCCGCGCCATCTCCATCCAAGCGCTGTCTTCAATTCTCCCTCGCGTCACACCGATCCGCGCTAGTTTCATGCACGATTCTCAACCGGGCGTCATCATGCTCATTTTCAGTCGTTGTTCTTCGAGCGTGAGCTCATTATGAACCGACGCCACCTTTATTTTATATATATCTCAGATTAGGTCAAAAGTCGGCTCGCTTTTGGTTCTCTGTGGCTACCGCTTCACCGATTCTTCCGTAGTTCTTCAACAGATCGACACAAGCATAATCTTTAGATTTAATTCAAGCTTTATTTTCATCGAACGATTTAGTTAACCAATTTATGTTTTAAGATTTACCCGTTCTTCGGATTAATTTTATAGTTTTATCGTTGATGGTTTTGTTGATTCAATTCATAGTGATAGTGGATTCGACTTTCATTTTCCGCTGATTTACTTTACGTAATGATTTCGCTGCTTAATTCCTCGCTCGAGATGGATTGATGATTATTTTATTTGTAATTAGATTTATTAGTGGATCACAAACTCTATGAATAATATGATGCATATGCTTTTATTTACCGCTGATTTATCACGCTTATAGTTCAACTAGGGATTGACAACCCCAGTTTAGATTTATTGTTTATTAGTTTAGCTGGATTGATAACCCCGGCTTAGATCGCTGCTTATTTCGATTTCAATTCCCCGCATGTTCAAACCCTCGCTGGTATTAGAATGTTTAGATTTTAATCGTTGGTAGCACAACACAAACAATGGCCTGTTAAGTTTTCCTTGAGAGATTTGATTGTTAACTTATCACGCCATTTATTACCGCATTTACTGCAGTAATTTGAGTGTGTTTTAACTCGATCAATTTTGCCGCTTGTCGGAAAACTTTAAAGCGATTGTTTATGTTTGTTTTCTCGTTTTTCTTTTCGCTTCGCTTTTTTTCCCCGTGCGCAGGATCTTGTTTTGTTGTTGCAACACGCATGGTTATCAACAAGACGAATATGGTCAACCCAATTGGGGAGAGAGTTCACGACCGGGCAAATTCTTCTTCATGGGCTAGTGAGACCGGGCTTTTCTCGAGGGATGTCCACCCAGACATGATAGCAAACCCATGATCCCATCGAACCAACCACCTCCGTGCATGAAGATCAAGCCAACTATGCCGAGCAACCACCTCGCCGCAATATTCATACCGAGCAACCACCTCCACCTCAATATTCATACCCGCAGCAGCAGCGAAGAATCCTCCGCCTGGAATGAGGGGAACCACAACCACCCGGAATATTGAATCCACAACCCAGTTATGAATGGTGTGATCCATGCAGCCACCACCTCCACAAAGAATAAGCAGTACTGACGCAGTAGAGTATATTCACCACCACACGCATCACCACCTCGTAGGTCATCATTCGAGGATCTGCTCACCCCACGAACGGATCTCTATTTAACAATGGATGTCAGAACACCTCATCTCATTGCTGGACGCAAGCGGGCATGTTCATACTTAAGAGTCACAAAGAATGGAGGGAACCTCCAATCCAATCCGATCAGTCCAGCGGTCATCGCTTCTAGAAAGTGACCCAACTATTGAGATCAAAGTGAAGAGACACCAAGAGCCGCCACAGCACGAGGTGGAAAAGGAGAAAGATCGAGCCATGCCTCCCACACCAACCGTATCGATTACGGCCACTTTTCTGAAAGTGACCATTGTTGAGAATGGACGGAGAGACTCGATGAGTTGTCAGCAACTAAGTGAGGTGAAAACTATGTTAAGGGGCGAAACGTTGAATATGCCAACGCCCACTGGAGGTGATAGATCTACCCAAGCACGCGGAGGAGGACGAAGAGAGGATGGTGAGAGTACGCTGAAGATACCGAATAAACCCGCCTCGAAGTGATTGCACTACTCAAAATTGAGAGCACGGATGCCGTAAGAGGACAAATCGAGGACAAAGGTCGAGGTAACATCAATTATTTGTCAACATCTCACCCAGCACTGTACTTTGGGAATTGAAATTATTTATTTTATTTTGGAGAATAGGATGTTCGACTTGAGCTTAAATTGTGCATTACTTGTTTTCTTTACCGTCATCCGTTTTATACGGTTACCACCGATACTGGCCGAGATGGTATTCCCGCAGTTAAGGACTGGATAGTCCATGTCGACCACGCCGGGCTCACGACGTTAATCGAAAGTACTTCGGGAGTTACCCACGGTTTTTTATTTTCTTTCTTTTCTCGGGATGGTATTCCAGAGGCGACGGACTACGGATAGTTGTTGTCGATCGAACACGCTGCTCACGACGTTAAATCGAGTACTGTGGGAGTTACCCACGTTTTTTATTTTCTTTTCTTTCTTTCTTTTTGTTGTTTCGTTCTTTGATTTGTTTGTTGTCTGTGTTAGTTTTGCTCGAAATTAGGAAGAAGGGTTTCATGATTTTACCAGTGAGATAAAGTCAGATGCTCCAACTCTACAAGACACATATCTGTCGATTATCGTGAAGTATCATCCTCTGGGTCATTTTGAGTTTATCGTTTTGAGCAATCGATGTAGCTCGTTTAAGTGGGGGATGTTTACCTCGCCTAGTGCTTACCTTATCTATTCAGAATGTTTGGTGATGTGCATTTGATATGCATTTGTGCTTATTCGATTTCTGTAATCAATGTATAGCGGTAACTTAGGATTTTGATCGAACGAACTTGTGGTATTGATCGACCTGATGTATTTCTCGCTTATCTTGATGTCATGTGATTAAAGTGCAACGTGAATCGACGAGATTGTGTGAATTGATTTTAAATCGGTCGTCTATCGACGTGATTTGTCCGCTAATGCTAGGTATGTTAATAAGTGGTTACCTATATACTGCTCAATTTAAAAAAAATGTGTGAAAATGTAGAAAATAAGGAGAATTAAAACTCCTTGTTGTTGAGATAGATAAATGAGACTGGATTCTGCCCTCTTTCAAATTGAGAAATGGACATGGAAACCATGTTAGAGACTCAAGTTCATCGAGAGTTCACCTTTCGAACATTGTTCATAAATCATATACCTTCTATGTTATCAAACGAAACTTGTTGCTAAAGGTAACCACTTTAGTTAATTCACCCTAGCGAGAGTGGGTCCGAGCAAAAATAACTTACTGCTCATTTGATATTTTCACAATCTTAGATTTGTTTCATGTTGTCTTTGATTGTACATCATGTTTGGGAGAATTGTAAAAGGTTCGATTGATTGAACAAGAGCTATGTTGCGTTAATTATCTTTCTAATCTTATTATAGACTTTGCTTGAGGACAAGCAATGAAGTGTGGTGAGTTGTTTGGTATGATTGTGATGATTCTCGTATTGTTTTACATGTCATTTTCAGTGGTTCTGTCCTATTTATGCAGGTTGATAATATTTATCGATTCGGACTTACTGCTCGCCTCGATGTTTTGTAGGAAACAATAGAAAATAGGATGAATTGATCTTCCAAGGATCAGATATAATTGAAGAGCCTTTGATGGAATTCATGCAGCAAACGGATCGCACTGAGTTCGTACGAGAACGGATCATTTCTTCAAAGACCCTTTCACCGCTCAGCACCATCTCCATCCAAGCGTGCATTCGCCACCTCCTCGCAGCTACACCAAATCGACGCGCCGCTTTGCTGTATCGATTCCTCAACTGGCGCTCATTCCTAGCCATGCTCATTTTCTAGTACAGATCAGCTTCGAGCGGCTCATTAGAACCGACGCTCACCTTTATTTTATATATATATTCGACATTAGGTCAAAAGCGGCTTGCTTGTTTTTCTGTATACCGTTTCGACCGATTCTTCCAGTAGTTTTTCAACAGATCGACACAAGTGATAATCTTTAGATTTAATTCGCTTATTTTCATCGAACGATTTAGTTAACCAATTTATGTTTTGATTATTGCTTTTCGGACTAATTTTATAGTTTTATTGTTTGATGGTTCGTCTGCCTAATCTAAATCTAATTGTAAATGAACCATAATTATCAATCAACCAACAAGAACATGAATTAATCGAAAGGCGAAGTCATTTATCAAATTAAATCAAGAACAATCTAAATAATTAATGTCTACTATTCAATCGAATCCAATAATAATTATTAACCAAGAAATCACAAGGAATGAAAAGCTAAAGCTAATCCAACATAAATTGAAGCGTAAATTAAAAGGACTCAATCTGTTTGTATCTCTATCTGTGTTGTTGTCGGACCTAGAACAACGACAGATGAAAAGTCAAGACAACGCCACAGAAGATCAGCGAGAAGAACAATGGGTCCGAAAGTGAAAAACCTAACCCCCTAATAAAATGACCTAACGCGTGATATATATTAAGTGGAGAGTGAGCGTATTGTAATACTGAAGCGAGCTGAGCGGAGCTTCGTCTCAAGTGAACGCGTTTAAACCGAGGCCTTGCAGGCCATGTATCACAAGTCAACGCCGGATCAAGACGAAGCGGCAGTGGGCGGCGAGCTGAACGCCGAGGGGAAAAGGAAACGAAGGCTGATATAGCACCGATCGCTAGGATATCGGGCAAGCGTGGCGCAGTGGCCGGCAGGCCGCGAGCCGAGGTGCACGCGCCGAGTTACGCGTGAAGAGCTGGGGTGGGAGGTCCGCTCATCAGGCGCCGTGTTTGGCACGGCTATGCCCAGCCGGACGGCGACCTCGAGTCGCGGGCTGGGCGTGACGGTGAGTCAAGGTGGAGCACCGGTGGAGATGGTGAGTTACGGCGGGCCCAACATGTACGGACGAGCGCCGGGCTATGCCAAAGACCGACGGAAGCTGCAGCTGGCTGGAGGGTCATCGGGCGATGCCCGCCGGTTGTTTGAAAAGGAGATACAATGCTGCTTGGGTTGTGGAGCGCTGGTGTTCCACGAGGGCGCAGGCCGACGCGCCGCCAGCTTTCACCGCTGCTTGCTCTGCTCTTCTCATCCGAACTCCGAATTGCAACTGCTTGCGCCTTGAAACTTATCAAAATTTCTTCACTTATGAAGGACAAAATCCTTGATTCATTCTCCATTATTCATGAGAATCATAAAGTGTTGACTTTCGACAAGTTCACGCCTTAGAATTTTTCACTAATAAGCCCAAATAATGAGCTATTTCTACATCAAACCAAGAATTAGAATTCAATCTTTATAACATAATAACATAATAAATTATGCTAAAGTTAAACTAAAGATCGACAATTTAAACCAAAGCATAGAAAATACGATCGATTAGACTAAACAAAGTACATTCTAAGAATGAAGAGAAAGAACAGTAGTTACTACAATTTGCGCTAGGAAAGATCATCGCTAGACTACGACGCGCATTCTACGAGATGTCGCGGTATGCGCCCAACCGGCGACACCGATGAAAAGATGAGAAGTTCAGATGGGACTTAGCCATGAAATCGGGTTTGTTAGCTCGCCCACAAAATATGACTTACCGTGAGGCCCTCAGGTATTGGACATCAGCTGCCTTGCCCGAGGATAGGAACATTGTTGTGCATCGCCGAACCACCAAGGGATCGTGGAAGAGTGAGGAAGGACCACCAGGTCAAGGATCCAACATCGCCGCCGAGCGAGGCCAGGTAGGGAATAACGTGCTATCCGGCACGGGCAAGAAATGGCGCCCATGGTACCTTTGCAGGAAGCGAAATTCTTGAGACTTCCGTGTGCCAAGGTGCCATAAGAGTCACAGGGGCATGCGATTCGAATGATTGATGATTCAAGTGTGGTGTAGGGTCAATACCTCAGGCCGCCTGT
Source organism: Salvia rosmarinus (assembly GCA_036937905.1). Classification (NCBI taxonomy): domain Eukaryota; kingdom Viridiplantae; phylum Streptophyta; class Magnoliopsida; order Lamiales; family Lamiaceae; genus Salvia; species Salvia rosmarinus. The sequence continues at coordinate 98,913 of JAODLM010000669.1, forward strand.
AGGATGTACTAAGAGGAAATGGCCATCCGACTGTTTAGGAAAACATATATTAACCATCGCCGAGGATCCATCTTAGGTGTTTAATTCACCATACATCGATTATCAACATGCGCCTATAATTAAATCGCAACACGCTGTTTTTCACGTTTACCTTTGATTCGAAGAGGTCGATGGACGAGATGACGGATCGAACGGATCGGACTCGAGCTTGACCTTTCGACGTATCCGCTGCCAATTCCACGCCGAGTGAGGAGCGATCTATGGAGAATGCTCGGAAAATCACCCTATGCACTCTCATTAAAACTCACGAAAATTTTCTCTCTTAAACCATGATGATGACCGAAAATGTGTGTTAATTATATAGCATTAACTAGCACTTTATCTCATACCTTATATTTATAACGCACTACCTTAATCCCATATGGAAATTACCATAATCCTATATGGAAATTACCATAATCCTATACGAATATTACCATAATCCTAGGATTATTTCCATACTCTGATTATTTCCATACTCTCGGGATTATTACCATAATCTTATAGAAAGGATCTATGCAATACATAAATATAATTATATCCTTATGGATAAAGAGAATAAAATCTTGCCATAGAGAGCTACTAGGGGCGCGATTTTCTGAGCTACGGCCCTGACTGGGCCAGCCAGGATCAAATGCAAGGAATAAAGATGGGCCTCAAATAAATTAATTATCTTATGTTCAGCCGACAATTAATTTATAAACATTTATTCATGCCCTTAGAGATAAATTCGACTCTACCCTTTATTACAAAGTTGGTCATTGCACTTGACATTACGAATCCCGTATTTAAGATATCGAACGTCCATTAATCATTTCTAGCAACTCATCTGCTAAAGCGACTAATAACTTCATTTCTTAAGTAGTACCACTCAACCTTATTATTGTACTGAGCTAACTTCAACCGCGGGGTTTAGTACAATAAACCTTTGAGCTCCTTAAGGGCGCCATCATCCTAACGGATCGGTGCTGATACGAGATAACTAGCGTGACATACAGAAACCACCACCCAAGATGCGGAGAATTGGGTGGAACATATAACCCCACTCATAACAAGTCAAGTATGGTCAGGCAACTCATACTCACCTAATACCTTATGGGTTTAGATCATCGTAAGTCACCGAGATCTTGGTTCTTCACGACGGTCGAAGAAGAACACATCTCTCGTGATCCTTCATACGCCGAGACGTCGCATAGACAAGCAACTAAGTCAAGTCACTTTATCTATATCCAGACCTAAACCGACAACTCGAGCCCTCGTCTCATGGTGTGAAACTTTTTATATCATTAGCTTGACCAATCATCAGGACTTCGTGATCTTCACACACCGTATGATCTAACCTATATATGAGATAAGGGGACACGATATATGTAATCAAGTATTCAAGTCGATGAGATGTAATAGGTAATGTGAAACATATGTATCAAAGCTCAACAACCGCTTCAGAGTCAACTCAACAATCTCCACGATACTAAAGCAAACTTTTAGTATACAATGTGTCTTTCTACTAGCTATTACAAACAACCATCACTTTGCTTCTCCCACTTATACAAAAGTTTTCTAGTGGGTGCCATCAAGCGCAATCAAGTCCTCTAACGTGTTCACGTAGACTTTTATGCGGCTCTTCGTGAATGGATCCGCTAGATTTTCCGTCGTATCAATCTTTTCAATCAGCACGTCACCGCCTCAACGATTTTCGTATGACATGGTACTTTCTCTCTATGTGTTTTGTCCTTTGGGTCCGTGGTTCCTTTCGATCCATCGCACCGAGTTATCACAGAAACTATGATACTCTTGGGCAAACCAGTACCACACCTAGATCCATGAGGTGGTTCTGAACCATACAGCCTCCTTAGAAGCCTCAGCGGCTACATATTGACTCCATGGTAGAGTCCCAGTCATCAGCCTGCACCGCTCAGATCGGCTCCACCTCCCAAGGTAAACACATAGCCCGAGGTCTGACTTTTTCTCATCACGGTCCTTGGAACCAGTCTGCAGATAACCCAAGGCATTAGACTATCGCATGGTAAACAGCCTATAATCTCGAGTCCTTTCGTACTGAGTATAGCTCGCAGTCCAATGAGCTTGTCTGGGGTTAGTGCGATATCAGCTACTATGCCTACCGATAGCAGATATCGGCCCGTGCATAGCATTAGACATGAGACTTCCCACGGCGAGCGTAAGGAACTTGTCTCATTCTCATCTCCTTTGGTCATAGGTGTTGCGTCTTGATAAAGGAATGCCATGTTCGAAAGGTGGCAACTTTTCGCGCGGTGCATACTAAAGCGAGTAATCACAGTATCAATGTAAGAGCCACGAGATAAGCTCAACATTTTCTTCGCGATCTCAAACCTTGATCCCAAGAATGTACGCATCTCCTAGGTTCATTTGAAAGCGATGATAACCAACTCTTTACGTCGATATGCTCCGTTGTTGCTCAACTAGAAGGATGTCATCTACATAAAGTGCAGAAATACACATCATCGCTGACATCTACCGATACACACAACTCTGCTAGGCACTGGGTAAATCCATGGACTTTACCACTCGTCAAAGCGTAGTTCCATGATCGGAGGCGCTAAGTCCATAAATGGACTTTTAAGCTTCCATACTAGATGCCTTCACCCTTTACCCATAACCTTCGGTTGCTGCATAGATGTTCTACCTTCCTCTAAATGCTAGATTTAAGCGGTTTTAACATCCATTTGCCAAACCTCTAGGTTTGCAATGCTATGGCTGAAGAATTACGATGGACTTAGCAGCTACAGGTGAAAAGGTCTCATCGAAATCGATGCCCTCAATGAGTGTACCTTTCGCACAAGCCCGGCTTTAAAAGCCAAACTCTCCATCGAATCTCTTCTTCAGATATCCACTTACTAAGGCTTCCTTGCCATCGGTAGAGGTGTCTTTTCATATCATCCATAGCCTATGGACTCATTTCTAAGTCCATAGCGTGCCATGAATCTTGCATCAATATCTTGTTCGCCTCCTCTGTATGTCCATGGGTGATTATCGCATGTTGTACGGGACCAAACCGAAGATTCACCCACTAACATAAATCGCTTGGTCGACGAACCCTTCCACTACGACGAGGTTCTAAGCACAATGGCAACGGGGGTGCAGATACTTGTGGTTCTCTAACTTGCACAACTCTGTGTAGATACCTTTGACGGTCGGTATCTCCGGTGGAACTCCGACCACTTCATTCTGAAGTATCACGTGCCCATCCTCCCACTAGACTCAACATCTCACCTTTGCCTGTCGGTGGTGGAATACATCATCTTCTAATTCTTGAAGAATGATTTCAACTTTGGACTTATGATTTTTCATATAATCCTCTTCTAAGAATCGGGCATTAGTGACTGTAATGCACGCTCGATCCTCAGGACTATAGAATAAACCACCTTCGCTCCTCTAGATAGCCAATAAAGCAGCCTTGCTCGATCTAGCCTCCAACTTGTCGCCTTTTTGTTCGACACAGTGTCGGTCGCCCATATCCTTATGTGGCTTAAAGCGGCTCACGCCAAACCACAACTCAAGGGTATTTTGACCACTGAGCGGTAATAGATTTAGATAGTATGCGCCGCCTCCAAGCATATCCCAAGCAAATAGGCAATGTAGCATAACTCATCATGATCTAACCATTTCCAAAAGTCATATTTCTTCGCCCCGACACCATTTTGTTGTGGTGTGCCCGGTGAAGTCGCTACGGGATGTAATCCCACACTTACTAGATAGTCCATAAACTCGTTCTGAGGTATTCGCCAGCGATCGATGCAGCACTGTGACGATTACTCAGCTTGCCGTCTCATCCACTTAAACTCTTTGAATTTCAAAGCATTCGACTTATGCGGTGAGGTATACGTATCCCACTCGAGTAAGTCGTCCGATGAAAGTGATAAAACACTGCACTCCAGAGCTTGTGTGGACATCGGTCCACACGGTCGAATGGACTAACTCTAACATTTCTTTGGCTCTATAACCCTTGCTTTGAAGGGTCGGTCGACATCTTACCTTCTCAGATTCAGAGCGGGACGAGTAACCGTGAGATTACCCACTGCTCCATTCTTAGCCGACTTTGGATCCTTTTAGATGATGTGACCTAATCTAAGATGAGAGTAAGAGAGTCATCTTTAAGAAAACTTTCTTTTTAGGTTTGATGAAGATCACATAGTTATAGGTATTATGTTTTGCGAAATAGTATAAAGCTGAATTATATAAGGTGCCAACACGATAACCGTATTTCTTATGATAGAAACACCACTATCAAAAATAACAGAATATCCATGAGTAAATAATTTGAAACAGAACAAGGTTCCCGAAATCCGCACATATAAAGCGTCTTTCAAAACTAAAAGTTGTCCCCAAAACATAAAGAAACATTCCAACGCAACGCTTCAATTTCGCGTCCATGGAGATCGTTATCTCCCATCAAACAGCCCTTGTCGCGAACCCTCGCAAGGTGTAACAAACATGATCGATTCGCCGTATCTACTACCCAAGAATGGGTAGAACAGAGTCGCTAAACATGTTTCAGTTAAACAAAGCGCACTGAGCCTCGAGCATAGGGCACTGGCCTAATGCCGCTCTCAGCACTTGCACTGCATTTCTCCTTGGCTTCTTCAGCCTCCTGGCAACCATGTTCTGCTCCCATTACTCCCACTATTTCTTCGCCTCTACACCTTTGGAACCCTTTTCTATTTCCATTTATGATGAAAATTTTGGGCCCTTAGATGTGCAAGAGCATTGCTTTTCCCATAACTCCTTCCAAGAACGAGATCATTAGCAACACTAAGTGTAAACTCGGTCTTGCTCATGATCGCATTCACAAGTTCTCAAAAGACTTGGCGTGTATTGAGGATGATATCGACCGTCACTGTCAATACTCCTCCCAACCGATCAAGACTATCCATGAGATGAGTCATGCGGAGACATGTTCATGGACCCAACTTCCTTCTTCCATCTTACACGCAGATTTCTCTCAGGTGGAAGCGATCGTCCGTCCGACGCCAAACTTTACCTCGAGACTGACCAAATATCGTCGCCTACCATCGACGATTTGTCCGACAGTTTGGACATCGTAGTCATCATATAGCATTTAGCCATATTGTTCGACTTATTCCAAAGCTCGCTGACCTCGCGCTCATTAGTCGATCGTCAGATGGCATCGGGTTTAGGAGTAGGAACAAACAGTGTTCTAATGATAAGAACATATTCCATGTTTAGTTTCCACTCGATAAAATTGACCGGATAAGGCATTTTGTGCGAGCATATTGATAATCGGGTAAGAGACATATACGAACGATAATGTAAAACACATAAGCATATCATCGAAATAATTCGTAATATGTAATCCTTTTGATAAAACAATATTAATGAAACCTCCAGATGCCGAATTCACATGCAAGCCACGCTGTGAGGCCAGTTACACTGAACCCTCGACTGCATAAAATATACCTTTAGTCGTTAATTTCAATCCATGTCAACTTATCCTTATGACAATGAAATTAACGATGACTCATCTAGACCACATCACTATCACGAAGGGACTTGGCAGGAAGTTGTATGAGGTGATGTCAAGCAATGACCACAATTTTAACGTGAAGATGAATTCTTAGAATTGGTATACTCACCGGACCATACCGCTTCCAATTCAAATTCTTTTGTTATCTCATTTATATCTATCTCTAGAGAACTTATGAAAATCGCACAGATTGCACGCTGTCGCACATACGAAACTCCACTTCTCAATAGATTTAAAATGTTTTTTAGAAATCTCATCTAACAAACTTATGATAAGCAAAGGCAAGCAAGCGCGGTGGACGCCTTTACTCACAAGTCGCTCGCTTTGTTTAGAGATCAAAAAGTGGAGTCTGACATTTTAATTTGAAAATTAATTTGTCGGGTGCTTGCTATCTTTTTATTCAAAAGGTTTGTCCATGCAGATCACGAATCCTAGCATGCTTTCATAGAACTCAACATGTAAAACATGCTCGCAGAATTCTAAAATATGCTCGATAAGCGCGATAAACCCAGCATGCTTACTATGCTCACATCGTAAAACACCAAAGGTTTGTCACGTAATATAAACATACATAGCATCTCGCATAATTTAAACATCACACATGCATATGACGATAAAAATAAAATAAAAGCGTTCATCGCGCCAATCGTGAAACCTGCACATTTAAATCTAATCTATTACATAGATTTACAAGCTGAAATTAAACTTCAACCACCGCGTGCAGCACGGACCGGATTCAACAATGGGCTCTCGCACGGCACGACCGGAAAATTTGGAAAAGGGTCGGGCCGGGTCGGCCCAATCAGGTCAAGGCCAGGGCGGCTCACGCGCCCAACGGCTCGGTTCAGGTCCTCAGGGCGTCGCTGGCGCGCATCACGACCGACGAGCGAGAACCTGCGGCCACCGCCCAGCGCCGAACATCGCCGACGTTGCACGCCGTCAAACGCGACCGCGAAGTCCGCTTCGAGCGCCGGGTTTCCGCCGCAGCGCGCCCGTCCCCGCTAGCTCGCACGGCCGCGCGCAGCTGGGTAATCTCGCGACAGCGAAGCCGCCGCTAGCGCCAGGATCGCGCGAGACGCTGCCCGCCGCCGCAGCCTCACGATCGCCTCGGCGTGAGCTCGCCCGAAACCACCGGATGTCACGAGAGGCTTTTTCCGTCGTTCGTTCTCTTCGTTCTTTCGTCTCGTTCTTCTTTTCGGATAAGATTTACATAATAAAATCTAATCTAACCACGGATTTTCTCGTGGTGTAAAACAAAACCAACAAAAACAATAACGAGCCACGATGACCGTATCCACAATTATTAAAGCACGTAATAATCAAAGCGGAATTAATCCAGAGCCAAGATTCACGATCCGGCTCGATACCAGTGTAGGAAAACATATGTTAACCTCGCCGAGGATCCATCTTAGGTGTTTAATTCACCATACATTGATTATAAGCCTAGATGCGCCTATATAATTAAATCGCAACATGTGGGTTTTCACGTGTTTACCTTCGGATCGAAGAGGTCGATGGAGCGAGATGAAGCGGATCGAGCGGATCGGCTCGAGCTTGACCTTCCGACGTATCCCGCTTGCCCAATCTCCAGCCGAGTGAGGCGATCTATGGAGAATGCTTCGAAAATCACCCAATGCACTCTCCAAAACTACGAAAATATTCTCTCAAAGCCATGAGATGACCCGAAAATTGTGTGTTAATTATATGAGCATTAACTAGACTTTATCTCATACCTTATATTTATAATGCACTACCTTAATCCCATATGGAAATTACCATAATCCTATATGGAATATTACCATAATCTTAGATTATTTCCATACCTCGTGATTATTTCCATACTCTCGGATTATTACCATAATCTTATATGGAAAGGATCTATGCATATACCATAAATATAATTATATCCTTATGGATAAAGAGAATAAAATTCGCATGTAGAGCTTCAGAGGCGCGATTTTCTGAGCTACGGGCCTGATACCCTGTGG